>PVIW01003627.1:145000-160554 GCA_004026585.1 Noctilio leporinus | reverse complement strand
CAGGGGAACGGGGTAGGGGGGAGGGAGAGGTAGAGGCAAAGATGGGGAGCAGCTTAGACAAGAACCTAGTATAAAGGAACCATGGACATGGACAACAGGTGGGATTGACTTTGGGGGGAATGGGTGGGTGGGTGGGGGGACAGAGGGGAGCAAAAAGGGGATGGATGTAATACAACAATAATAAAATTAAAAAAAAAATATGAATAGTAAAATGGCAATAAATACATACATATCTATCTATCAACAAATGAATCTAAAAAACAAACAAACAAGCAGAACTGAAACAGATTCATAGATATAGAGAATATTTTGACAACTGCCAGATGGGAGGGGTATTGGGGGGCACAATGGGTGAAAAAGGTGAAGGGATTAAGAGGCACAAATTGGTAGTTTACAGAATGGGGAATACAGCCAATAATACTGTAATAACTGTGCATGGTGTCAGAAGAGTGCTAGATTTACTAGGATATAATGTTAAAATCACTGGCTTATATACCTGAAACCAATATATTATATGTCAACCATAAATGAAAAATCAAAAACATATTTAAAATAAAAAAATAATGTTTAAGCAGGAAAAGAGATTCTGAGACCTAGAGGTTTGAGAAGCATCGATTATAAACCATTTGGGAAAGACCTCATTCAGCCAAAATTCTCCCCCTATTTCCCAAGGAAAAGGGTGCTTGGAGAGAAAAGAAAGGCAAGGGGATACACCAAAAAGGTAGGCATTCCACTGGTTGTTTTCATACTTGTTCATTTACCTCATTTATTCCTTACAACAGCCTAATAGTTATGATTATCACTATTTCACAGATGAAGAAACTGAAACTCAGAGAAGAGTGGTGACTTGCCCAAAGTCACAGCTTATAAGTAACAGAATTAAGATTATAGCATGCATCTCTTTGATTCTGAAATTATTCTTTCCACTACATCATATTTATTGCACCAAAATTGGCCAAAGGCCAATCAACACCAGTAAATACAGAGATCTGATTTTTATTGTAATTTCTGTTCTAAGTCTAAATATCTAATTACTTAACTGATTTTTAGTTCTTCATTTTTGCCATGTTTTTACCAAATCTAAAGAAAGCTCAGTACACTTAATATTGGTCATTAATTTGGGTTTATAGAACAATGAACTAATTTTCTGACTGTTAGTATACTTCATTCATACTATACTACATAATATCACAGTTCTTTCAGCACTACGGTAGTCAATATCAAAGGTTAAATTTATTTTTAGGTTTACGTAGCAAGGATTTTATTTAAATTTTCATCATCAGATATTAATATAAAAATTTGTTTACTAGGGTTTGTAGCACAAAACATGAAAATGTTTTAAAAATGATTTCTGATTATTTAAGATAGAATTACAACCCTTCTAATGCTTTAAAAATTTTTAAATATGCTTTAATGACCTTTTAAAGATTGTATTTTAATACTGTTTTATTGAGCTGTTAGAAATGCAAGTAGAAATAATGCTGATCTTTTATTAGGGGCTCACTCTTGTCAGGTGGGAACCACTGGGAATGTTCAGCTAGAACAGCATTTACCCCAGTGTCTTTTCCCATCCCTTGCTCTTTTTCTTACCCACTTAGCACATTTGGGAGAAAAAACTGAGCATGTTTGACTCAGTCCTTCTGAGCGTCCTTTAAATCTACTTGCAAGAAGAGTGCATTTCAGCTTGCTTTCTACCATGTCAAAAGCAAAGAGAATGTTTGGGGAATTGACAAAATTTTGTTTCAGGGAAAAATACATTAGGAAGTATAAATGTAGCCACATATCTAAGCCACATTTTCCAATTAAAACATATCAATTAGGAAGGCTGATGTTTTTACCTTTGTTGAATTCTTATGGCATATTGCTCATTGGGTTTCAAGCTCAAGAGGGTAAAACAGAAATATTATTTTTTGTTAGGAGGTACCAAAAGAAAAAAAGAGTGCTGTACCTTGAGAACGAAATTATTTCTTTTCTTTTTATTTAATTTTATTGTTGTTGTATTACATTCATCCCCTTTTTGTCCCCTCTGTCCCCCTCCCCACCCACCCATTCCCCCCAAAGTCAATCCCACCTGTTGTCCATGTCCATGGTTCCTTTATACTAGGTTCTTGTCTAAACTGCTCCCCTTCCTTGCCTCTTCCTCCCCCTCCCCTGAACTCCCTTCCCCCTGACCACTGAAGGCCTATTCACTGTATTCATATATTTGGTTCTGTTTTGCTTGTTGTTAGTTTTGTTCATTATTGTCCTGCAATGGGTGAGATCATATGGTATTTGTCCTTCACTGACCGGCTTATTTCACTAAGCATAACACTCTCCAGTTCCATCAAAAATATGGAACGCTTCACGAATTTGTGTGTCATCCTTGCGCAGGGGCCATGCTAATCTTCTCTGTATCGTTCCAATTTTAGTATATGTGCTGCCAAAGCGAGCATTATATCTCAATTAATTCAGAATACGATTGAAGACAGGGTGTTTATTTATTGGCCCTTAAGACTAAGACTCTGTGCCAGAAACTATGTTCATTCTACATATGTTATTATCAGTCCATTTTTCAGAGAAAACATTGAGGTATTAAGAAATTAATTTGAAATTATACTCTCTTGAGTGGAAGAGGTGATATTCAATATCTGGTCTACAGGCCTGCACTTTTAATCTCACCTCCGTACTATCTCTTCACAATGGGTACGTATGATTCTGAAACTTAATTCAGATACTAAAAACAGGAAATAAAAATAGTTATCATAATCTGCCTTAAATCACTTCAGGTTTTAGTTCATTGGCAAAAATGTAAAGTCTTTGGAATACAGAAAACATTTAAAATAATAAGTTCTTATACTAATTAAGTTGTATTATTATTAAGCTAAGCCTGTTTTTTTTATTTTTTATTTTTTTCCCCAGTTACATTTTAAAGGATTTTGGCCCTGGCTGGTGGCTCAGTGAATAGGCTCTGACCTGCAGTCCCAAAGGTCACTGGTTCGATTCCCAGCCAGGGCACATAACCAAGTTGCAAACCAGGTCTCCAGCCAGGTCTGTAGCTGGAGGCAGGTGTAAGGCAACCATACATTGATGTCTCTCTCCCTCTCTGTCTCTTTCCCTACCTCTCTCTCTGGAAATAATGAATGAAATTTTCAATAAATAAATTAATAGAATATTTTGAGCTAGGGACAAAAAAATGGAAGAAAGGCGCAGTTTAGTTGGGGTATTCAGTTTCTGAGTAAAGCAAAATCCAATCTGACCAGCGGCAGCCCCTTGTGGTCTAAGGGGAAAAAAATAGTGTTATTTATAATTATAGGGGTAGAAATATGTTTTGAAAAAGAATATATGTACATATTTAGCCACTTGACTCAGTTCTCAACCCGACACATTAAAAAACAGATGCTTTAAAAAAATGATCTGTTGGCAAGATGCTTGCTAAAATTTTATCTGTTGAAATATTAAAATTCATTATGAATTAATTAACACATTATATAAAAATAAAATGTTTTTGTTTCATCGTTTTACAAAGTACTATAACCAGTGGTGATTAACACTGGAAATTTTGTATATCTTGATATGTGTTGCTCAAAAAAATCTAAATTTATAGGATTACCACTAAATTGATGACATTTTCTGTCTTCACTCTTGAATTCAGTTGGCAGATGTTTTCAAGAACAAAAAATTCCATCTTATTACACAACATATTAAGCAAGTTTTCCTGCCAGGCATGTCTGACATGATGTTTATTGCCTAGACCAAATCAATCCCCTTAATAAGCCATCATATATTCCAGAAAGTACATAATTTCCTATTTAAGGGAAGTTGCTACATGAAACAGTAGGTACTTTGATCTCTCAAGCTCCGCTGCTAACACATTAGAAATGTGCTACATAATCCACTAGTTAGTCATATCTATTTATAGCCACTTAGTAAGTAAAATAATGATTTTCTAATCTTGAAGTTTTAGACCTGGATTCTACTTTATGTCTCCCTCTGTGTACTAGATAGTTGTGACAATCTGAAAGGAAATTTTGATCATTTACTAGGTTCTAGAGAAAAAGAAAATTCAAATAGTTATATGTACTAGGAAAATAAAATGGTTCCAGAGATTAAACAATCATTGATTATAATATAAATAAATTGAATTTCATTGTTAAAATACTAGGTAGAAATGATCCCACTGGTATTACCACAGAAAAGAAGAGGTACAGAGGAGAAGATAAGATATTTATCAGCCTTTACCAGTATTTTGGGCATTACCCAAGCCGGAACATCAAAAATATTTTTTAAAAGAAAGGTTCAGTTTATCATAATTGGCCATTTCTGAATAATTGCAACAATTCACATGAATGCTGAAAAAAATCAGTCAGAAATCTAGACACATCACATATCTTGCATGTTGAGGAATAAGATTTTTGTGACGGATGTCAACAAGCAATCAATCCATAAATATTTGAGTATCTTCAATGTGTAATGCCAAACTCTGCCAAGATTCCTATTCTGTAAATGTCTCTTCCACATATAAATTTTTTCCTGGTGTGGCCATATAATTTCCTCCCCTTCCCCCACCTCCACTTCTACCATTTAAAAAAATGTTGATGCGAACCCAAAGGTCACTGGTTCAATTCCCAGCCAGGGCACATAACCAGGTTGCAAGCCAGGTCTCCAGCCAGGTCTGTAGCTGGAGGCAGGTGAAAGGCAACCATATACTGATGTCTCTCTCCCTCTCTGCCTCTCTCCCTTCCCCCTCTCTCTAAAAATAATAAATAAAATCTTAAAAAAAAATGTTGAGTCTAATTATCCTTCTTCTTCCTAACACCATAGCCCACAACTAAGTGCCTTAGGGAAGAGATATTCAAGCAGTTCCAACCCAGTATTTCATAGACTGGCCTCAAATCACTTTTGCCTATATTCTACTTATGTAAAATTTAAAGAAGTATAAAGTTCTTTTAATTGATATTCTGCCTGAGTTGGCGTACTTGACCTTTTATGGTCTAGTTTGATAACAGAATAACCTTCATTCCAATGCTGCAGGTCACATTATCTACATACCTTTAGCCTCAGGCCCAGTCTTTCTAGTCGGTTTCCTTCCAGGGGATTGGATTCTAAGTGTGTGGGTTTAGTATCAGTTCCTCACTTCCTCACAGCATGCTCTGCATTATAGTAAAAACTGGCTCATATTTGCTGATTAGTAAGAATTGACATGCAATTCCAAAATCTATAAAGCATGTTCAAAGATCTACAGAACTGTGGGGAGATCTTGTGGAAAGGAATGAAAGATAAATTGGTAATTAGGTAACAAAAACACAAGCAATGTTTCAAGACGGCACATGATAAATTTCATGTAAGTTAACTAATCATACCTTTCAGGAATCATCGTAAGGAGAGGTCACTGACTATGCTGAGAGGAAAATGTGGGCCATCAGCTGGGTACTACCACATGGACAGGATTTGGATTAAGGGAAAGAACGGAAGCAAAGTTACAGATCCCATAAAGCACAGAGTGTATATAGGGTAGAGCAAGTACAGCAGTCTGGATGTATTCTTATCAGCAAGCATGTAAAACAGAAATAGCAGTAGGTCAGCATGAAATATTCCATTTTCATCTGTAATTTTAGCACCAAGATGATACAGCTAAAAAGGAAGACAGAACATCCTACTTTTATATATTCAGATGAAAATGTATAGATCAATCAAGGTATCAAATACACCTTGACATACTTTTTGTCATTAATTTTTGGAGTGTATTCTTAGCTACTGGGTTGGGTAGGGGACCAACAATGAAAATCAAGTAGCATACATTACTAATGCGGGACATATTTTAAAAAGCAGTCAGTAGTGGTTTGGAATTTAATCCAGGGCTCAACACATTATTAAAAAAAACTTTATTGTAAAGGTTCTGCTCTACAAATGTTCATTATGAAGGCTCTATTCTAGGCCCTGGGGATGCAGCAGTTAGAAAAACAGACTAAGTGCCTGCTCCCATGAAGCTAACATTAAGTTCTATGTGACCTTGGAAAAATTGCTAAGTTTCGACTCACAGTTTCCAACTATGTAAAATTTGATCAAGATTAGTGATCTTATTAAAAGAGAAAAAAATTTTAATATACAACATATTATATATTGTTATAGATATTTAATAGTATCTATTAAATGATAACTGGTTAAAAATCTATACAGCAATTTAATATAGTTTACTGTATTATATCGTTACTTAATGAGAATTGATTTAGTTTTCATATTTTAGATACGTATTTTGTTTTCAACCAGTTACAACAATGTGGTAAAGAGGAAAGAGAGCAAGAATGTACTTATGGTTTCAAGATTTAGTTCTACCACTTATTAGTTATGTTATCCTGGACAAAAATAGAGCATCTGTGCAGCAGTGTCTTTAACTATAAAATAAGAATGAAATTATTTGATTCACCTGCCTCATATAAATCATATGTTGCAAAAAATAACTGATAAATTTCAAAATGTAAATACTTCAGAAGTATATAAATAAAAGTTAATTTATCCCCATCACATCCCATCCTCTGTGTATGAAAATTATAAACCATTGTTATTTGTAGATACGTATCAGGAAAGAGAGTGCTAGAAGAATTCACTTTCCAAGTGATGAAAATTACCTAACAATACACCACACACAAAATGAAGCATTCTTCTCTTTGTACTAAAGGATGATGCCTTACTAAATAGAAGTATGTTTGAAGACTATCTGCTTAACCTTGCTATTTTGCACAACTCAAGATGATTTGAAGAGAAAGCTGTTTATCAAGAAAAATAGTATTTCATTAATTGAGACTATCAGGTATAAAGTTGTATTATCTACATGAGTCTATTTTTGTGATTTAGACCTTTTGATGGGAAAAGAAAGGCAAAAAAACTTGTTAAGGAAAGAATAAAAACAGCAAAAGTGTAAAAGTGATAAAAGAACTAAAGAAAATAACAAAGGAAAAAAGAACAGATCTTAACCATGAAGAAATCTAAAATATTTTTCCCTTGGTGTTAAGAAAACAAAAACAGATGTGAGAAAATAGAATAAAGAAAAGGCACACATGTAAGACAATAAGAGAAAAAAAATCAAAGTAATGGTGGCAAGATAAAGGCAAAATAGAAGAGGTAAAAACTACTGCATGACAGATATCAGATATAGATCCTTTATCTATACATGTAATAGACAAATAAAAGAAACTGTTTAAGAAGAAATAAAAACAATACACAAAATCACTTTGTGTGCATTTCACCTAGACAAGTGAATATTTAATGATTATATATATATACATACATCTATATATGTATATAGATGTGTGTATATATTATATATAGTCTTATACACATATATAACCATACACACACACACATATATATATATAACCTTACACATAAAAAACCTTCTAAAATTTGTATTTTAAATTTGTATATCAGAGACAGTATTTTTTTTAACTGTCTTAAGATGGTGGTTGATAAACTGGATCATATAATAGAGAGCTGAGGACAACCAATGGAGAAGGTCACGTAATGATCTGATGCAGTCACGAAAAAAGGGCAGTAACATACATTAGAACAAGCAAGCTTCTTACTGATTCTAAACCTAATTATTTTTGTTTTTAAAATAATATATTAAATAATAAGGTGCTTCTCAGAAATTTACATATTATAATCTGCAGAACTTTTGCTTTACTAATTGTTGTGGGTATTCTTGGTTAAAAACACATTATTTTTGTGTTTTGAAAGTTGATATGTGGCTTTGATTACAGTTTACCTCTCATAATTTACCCAACAGATTGATCTATAATTAAATGTCTTGAATATGTGAAGTACATTTCCTAAAAGCACAGTGATTATGCCTTGAACTTGATGTATATTAAAAAAATAACTTTGAAAGCCATGTATTTCTCCTCAAAGATGGTATAAAATATTTTATTAATGAGCTTTTAAAGTAAATGTAAAAGTAGCTTACACTGAATAATCTCAAACTTTACTACAATTTTACAGTATAACTTATAAAATGTTAATTATCCATGTTTAAATGTTCTGAATTGCTCACTTTTGAAGTATCAATTTACTACTTTACATACCCTGTAGCATATTTGACATGCTTTACTATTAAATTATATTTCCAGTCTCCATAATAAGAGCTTTGAAAACTGCATGAGTCTGTCTCATATATATAATACACAGTCTATATCAAGCAGAATGTGTCAAAGTGCAAATAAAACTGTTTGTGCCCCCTGCAGAATCGAACTCCTTGGGCAGCGCTTCTGTAATGACTTCATGCTGCTAGCATTACAAAGTGCAGGGGTTCACTGGGTAAGAAAAGAGCAAAGGACAGAGTTCCCTCATTACACTATCCCTAAACCATTCTAGCTTAAATATTTAAGACATGAATTACTCTTCCTCCTTCCATCTGCCCTCAGAAGTTAAGCTGAGACACCATGTATGGATGGTTGCCTGTAGGAAAACAATGCATTAAAACTATCACCACTCAGGATGAAGACTGGCATTTTGTACGGAGCATTATTAATTGCTTTTGAGACATATAAAATATCACACTGACATAAGAATAATGTGCTTGTAATTTTGAATAAAAATAGAGTATTTTCATTCAAGAAACCCATGGAAATAAATGGTTAAAATTTAAGAAATAACAGCTTCTTAAAAAACAACAACAACAAATTAAGGTATATGAAATAAAATCTGAGGAAATTAATGAAGGGAAGTAATGATCTTATTTATTACTTACTCTGATATACAACTGCATCATTTCTTTTTCTCTTTGAGGGTTACGGTACTTCTCATAGAAATCACGTCGCTTCTTTGTTTCTTTAGAGGCTTTATCTTTTCTTTCCCGTTTTTCTGCTGGTTCATCTGAACTATCAGAAGATGAATGTACATGTATCTTTGGCTTTTCTACTTCAATATAGTTTTCATTAGGATTCAGAACTATTACTCCATATCCTTCCTGTTTTGAAAGAAAAGATGGTATAATTTAATCACAGGAAAGATTTCAATTTAAAAAAATGTTCTAAAAATTCCGTAAGTTATTTAATATATTTACATATTCATTAAAATATTCCTACAAAAAATTAGTTTTAATTTTTCCAACAGAAAGTCATTGAAAATTGTTGGTCTGTATCATGTACGTAAATAAGCATAAATTTATCTTTAAGAGCAAAAAGGTGTAACATAAATATTATAAAGCTTAATTTAAAAAGAACTTCAGATCTTCCAGAACTCCTAAAATAATTGAAATAAATTATGAAAGTACACTTTCAAGCCACATTAATATGTATAATAATATTAATATGTATAACTTTGGGAAACTAACTTCTTTGAAATAACGTTTACAATTCAAACAGCATTTTGTTGAGCTTTCCTTTACATGTAGTGCTATAATAAACATTTTAAAATTTGTTTGAATAGTAAAAATAAATATGATCTAACATTAACATATGTATATTATCACCTATATATCATCAGAATTACGTATGTATATTATCTGAAACATATAGTGTCTACTTGTGCACCTTGGATTGTTTCCCCTTCCTTTCACAAGGCCTCACAAATCATAAAACAAAATAAATTCATGTCTTAGCATAATGTGTGAAAGCAATTCTTCAACCCTAAAATTGTTTTCATTTTTTAACTTCCATAAAAATTTCTCTTTATAAAGAACTATTACCAGGAAACAAATCCCAAAGTTTAAAACACAGCTTACGGAGCTATCAAGCCCTTTTAAAAGTTTTATAAACATGTTTTTTGTCCGATTTAATTCTAGCAAGGCAAACATTTCTATAGTTACAATTAAGAAACCTTTTGTATTTACATTAAGTTGATGAAATATTTTAACTATGAGAAAACAGAAACAGGCAAACAATTATCACTGATAAGCATGGATAACATACATTTTTGAAAGCATTATGTAGCCTGTCTTTTTCTATGAAATTCTATTCTGTGGGTGTCGAAATTTTGCCCTGTACAATCCTGTACAGTCATACTTAAAACATGTATCATAGTATGATAAATTCATCAGAGCTACAAAAAAATAAAGCCTTAACAAATCATCCCCTACTTTAAAAATATTATGTACGTTTCCAGAACTGTTACTGTAGAATCTTCTACTTTGATTGAAATTTCTTTTTGGCAAACTAATCATAAGATGATTAAAAAAAAACCCAATACCAATAATAATATCACAGTCTCAATTGTCTTATTTTTAAATATGCTAGATTGGCTGCATGCACTTGGTTTTTATAACAGTTGATTTTAAAAAATGTGTACAAACTTCACTGTGATTGTTTCAACTCCTCCTCCCCCAAGCCCTAATGAGACAATATTATTGTCTAAAACCATAATAGATTTTGAAGATCACTTAAGTTCTGATTTTAGTGATAGGGCTGTTAATTAAGATACAGCTGTCTTATATATATAAAAACTATATAATAATATGTACCAAACTGATTAACAAAATACCACATATTCTTCAAAACATGTTTGAATAAAACTTTTAGATAAATACCTCTTTCATGAAATCCTTATAAAATACAAGATTTAAAATTCAAATGTTCTACATCAAGCACAAGATTTTTTTTTTTTTTTTTTTTTTTTAAGTTTCTTAGCTGGTAAGTCAAAGTTTAACCAACAAAAGATATTTTATTTGGTTCTGCTTTATTCTAATCTGTATAGCTATTCAAAAGTCTTGTAATTCATTGTGATCACTGTCAGGTAGACAGATTGTCACTTGGTGATTTTCTACAGTTGGACACACTTGACTAGTTATTAAAATCACATTTGAAGGAAGTTCCTATCCCTCTTCCTTATGCCTCTTGAAACTTTTCACGCCCTTCTCAGATTTCAGCTATAACCTCCTCCCACCAAAAAAGTAAGTTAAAGAACACTGTTGCACTCTGCTAAACAGGGTGAAATAGAGGCATTCAGTACAATGTCTCTGGTGTAAGGAACATAGTCAAAAAAGGTCACCATAGGCCAAAGAGAAAATTGCCTCCTTACTAGATTCTGTACCGTGAGTAAGTGGTCTCCTGTCATGTTTCCTCCCTGCCTCCTCTGAGTGATTGAACTTTAAACACATGCGCTCACACAACACACCCTCTCATAGTTGCATATGAGTTAGAGATGAAAATAGTGATATGCTTCATGTTGATGATAATTTTAGAAATTTAAACACAAGATAACAAAGTGGGACTGTAACAGACTGCTAAAACATTAGCATCATCTTTGCAAAATGAATGAATTTCAAATAAAGGTAAACTCTTCAGGCAAAATTTATAGTCACCAGAATTACAACTCTTGCCCTGATTTATAACTTAGTTACTAGATAGAATATTTTCATAATATCAGGTTTATTAGAGCAGAAATTCATACTTCAATGTTTATAACTCAAACTGGAAAATTATTGTGCCTATTTGATTTGAAATGGACTCTGAAATTTAATGTGTCCCATCTAAACAAGTATAAAAACAGACACACATAAATCATCAAAGAAGTAGTATTTATCTATGTTATTGATTATGTAACTGAAAATTACATGACTCATTTGTCCAATTTTATAAAGACACAATGTCAATTTTTCACTGAGGCTCCAACAGATGAAAAATGATTCTATTTTAAAATCACCACTGTATAAATCAATTAAAGAATTTTTATTATTTAGATTTCAACAATGAATGTTTCTCTTTAAACACCTGAATTATTTAGAAAATATATTATCATTTAGACATTTCAAACTGCCAATTTAATTAAGGGAAAAAATCAAGAAATATTCAGAAACATTTTCTGCAGAAATTAGAGCTAATTTTAATAAATGTCTGTTGAAAATTCAATTACCATCCTGTAAAAATCTTATATTTTTCAATTAAAATTTACCTGATTAATTAATGCAATATTCACAAAGACCATTCATAAACATTTATAATGAGTAGGAAGAAGCTACAAAATAAAGTTAACTATTTATGTACTCTAATCGCAAACATGCAGCAAAACTTCACCCTTTCCTCCTCTCTGTGACAAACTCTGTCCAACAAATTCCTTTATATAATAAAGCTACAAAGATTTTTGCCAGGTCAGTATGAAAATATGGAAACCAAGGATTGAAATCAAATAGTCACAGTAAAGCAAAACAAACAACATACCAGTAGTTAAATTTTACCATTTTAGGAAGAAGTATATTAATTTATATCTTTAAAAAATCAGAATAAATACCATTCTTTCTGACCCTAGTAACTCAATCAATATATACAGAAATAAGTGAAAAAATATTCTACTTTGATCTTTAACAAATGTATCCATTAACTTTCATAAAACCACTCTATAAAATCTCGCATCAAATACAGTATCTTAAAAGAACTGTGCATTTTCATTCTAACAAGAAGGCTTCCATTACTAATGCTTAGAACCTTAAATATCTTATATTGAAGTATTCCTTTCCTATTTAATTATTCCTTAAGCATGCTAAATTTCTCACAAAATGAAATGTTAGGTCATTTAAAACATACATGGAGACTTATCTTTAACATGATAAAATGAGCAAACTGGTTATCTAACACTGTACAACTAAATAAATAAAACCTCTGGCATCTTTCATAATGATCTACCCAAATCAATTCCAATATCCAACATTTCAAGAGACAAAGGCTACATTAAGTTGTTAATTAACTCATGCTTGATCACACAGTCTAGTAGAAGATCAAGAAAGTAATAAAGAGGATAAATACTACTAAAAGTAAGTTTTATCTCTTTAATTTATCTCATTGAATTTTTCTATCCTTTTGTAGCTATAATTGTAGCTTCATTTTCATATGGGTATTTATAAGGTATAAACAATAGGATCTAAATCTGAACCCCTCAAAATTTTATATTTGGACATAGCATTTTATTCAGCGCAAGTACTTGCTGTGATTTAAACAGAATACACAGGCCTCCAGGCCTTCTTTACTTTTAAGTCTATAGATGCACTTACTAATAAATAATAGTTCATTTATCATTCAATTGACAAATGGTGGCTAAGGTCAGAGAGGTCTAAAACAGACAGGTGATGCCAGATACAAAGAACCAAAGAGGAACTCTTGCTAAGGAAATTAAATCAGTATAGTAACGTACTTATCAAGAAGATTCTACAACTAGATAATAATTTTTAAATGCCTGACCCAAACCAGAATGTACTTTTGACCCCTTGCTAAAACTGAAGATTTATCCAAGTTAATTTACCTAATAATTACCAATTATAAAGAAAATGAAAAACAGGAGCAAATTCTACATCTTTTCAAATCTCTTGTGGTTGGCTAAATAAAAAATCAGCTGAAAGTACTCAGCTCTGCATATTAACCTTCCAATATAGCAAGCCACATGTGACCAAAGGGGTCAGGAGCCAGAGTAGAATCCTTTGACCTATGCAACTATCCCTTTTGGTTAGGCAAGGCTCTGCCAGAGATCATTTTACACAGATTTATCAATCATCTTTTTCAAGTTCAGCATTCTATGTGCTTGGGTTGAAAGAAGATAGGTGTTCATCCTCAAGGGGAACGAAACCCAAAGTGTTTTATCTATAAACTATATCTACGCATGGTTAAAATGGACAAAGCACTATCCATTCATCTTTTTTGAAAGATGTATGTTGTGTTTATTCTCATCTTTTTCACAAGAAGGGTATGTATATGTCACTGTTGCAACATCCTAGGTGCAACAGTGAGATGAGGTCATGACAACCAATCAGAAGTCACTAGTGAAGCGTTAAAGTAAACATAGCTGTTGGAGCTGCAGCTCTGCTTGAAAAATGCCCCCTCCATTATTTCAGCAATTTTCTCAAGACGTGACCTGGGACTGAAACGCCTGAAATGTCACTTGACTTGGTTTTGTGCTTCTTCTCAATCTGCATTTAGGTAGCAGCATCCTGCTAATATCTTGTAATTGTCTCAACCATGCTTCAACCTGTAGCTCCCTAAATTCTAATGTATATTCCATGGTATTAAAAGTACCATAATATGGACCAACACAGACTATCCTAGTAAGTTTCCAACTTCAAATAGCTCATCAAGTTAGTAAGTAAAAGAAAACATGCCACAAAAAGTTTTCAGAGGACCACCTGTTGTCTATTATTTTTACATAGCACTTACTCATAAATCATAACACAGGGTAATTAATCAAGCTGTCAAAGAGAAGGTCAAAGGTTATATGGTAGAGTCAGAAGGTCACGCATGGGCTGATAGAGGTCAGGGTCACACTGCATTCCTCATTATCAAGTTGGGATGAGAGACGGCCCAAGCAAACAAAAGTGAAAGCAGATGGAGAAGTGAGTGGGTAAAAAAAAGAAAGAATAAGAAAAGAAAAGAGAAAGAAAATTTCACAAACAAAAAGAAAAGTGAAAGAAAGACTGTCAGCTGCCTTCAAGTAGAGAATAGTGGAGAAAAGAAATAAACCGAAAAGTGCTCAAAGGAGCTCAAGAACATAAAGAAACTACAGTTTTATTAATTAAATAAGTTGAATATAACTTTTCTTGGTCATTTTATTAGTGCACACTAAGCAATATTAGAAAATACGTTTGCTGTCCTTGTACCTTCCCTAGTTAGTGGCTCAAGATAAATTAAAGTAAAGGCAAAGAGTGCCAAGGATAAAGTATGATTACAAAAGAAAAAAAATTGTAAGGGTTTTTTCCCTTTAGTATTGTTTCACGTTTACAACATAGATACAAAAATTTTAAGCTATAGGATAAATAATTTTTGAGTATAAGGACATATACAAACATAAATGTATTATAAAAGTCCTTTTGAATAACAAAACAGTTATAAAATATTCTATTACTGCGCTGGCCTGAATTAGATGCAGAAAACTGTGCAAAATTAGCTGTCACCCTTTGCTCAAAATCTTTGTTAATCTCATTTTGAATGTTTGCAGCTTTATCAACACATGCATCAATGTCAGCTCCTTGGTTACTGAACTGCTGTAGTTGGAAGAAGATATAATTAAAATGTTTTGGCACAGAAAAGGTGAAATTGTATCTTCCCTTGTTCCCTTAGGAGTCTGTAAAACATGAAGGATATATTGACAAACACACACCCTTGTCTCTAGTTCTGACATCCCAGGTCATCTAAGTGCTATTTATTTTAGGACATTCACTTTGCACTTTACCCATATTTTCACCTGCTCCACTTCTTTTACTAGGTTTTAAAACATTACATTGCTTAAATTTCACAAATTTCTTTTCTAATCATCAATATCATATAAAAACATTCTGTAAACACACAACAGCATTAAAAAATATTTACCACTCATTATGCAGGACAGAAACATGCTTTAATACACCATTAAGAAGTCTTTGATATTCTTTGCTTCTCATCTTATAAAAAGATACAAACATACACCCACACATTTACACATTAAACTAAAAAGAAACAACAAGCTACAACTGTTAGCCAGTCACTGGCAGATCAAAAATCCTTAAATGGATATAGGGAACCCTATAGACAGACACACCTCCTCTATTACATCGTCCCAAGTGAACTTGGATGGACAACTTTATCTTATGAACTTGATTGTCCTGCATGCTGGTTATATATCTTTAT
>PVIW01003627.1:0-140000 GCA_004026585.1 Noctilio leporinus | reverse complement strand
CCACTACAAAACTATCATTCGATTGTTCAAAATGTACTTTAAAACAATGCAGTGAATGATTATAATAATTAGGTAGGCATTAGGGCTAAAACAAAGTATGTAATGAATACTTATAAAGAAAATTTAACATCATATTCATATTCATTGTCAGATCCTATTTTCTTCATATTACATACTTTAATAATGACATGACATTCAGCCAAAAGAGACCATAAAAAAGTATCTTTTTACACAAGAAGAGGGGAAAAAATCTTCTAAACCAGCAAAACACAAAAACTGTACCATGTAGTTTGGGCTGTTTTCAATCAACTATCCTCTTTTAATCACAGTGTAGCACAATTATCCTGCTAAAGCTTAGGGACATTATCATCAGAGGCTGGTCTCCAATATTCTTACTCTCATAGGTACCATGCAGCTAAACTTTTTCCAAAATAGGTATTTCAGGAGAATGTATAGATAACATACAACAGTATGTATATTCAGGCTGCTGTGCTGCTTATTTACAAAAATCTCAATGAACTAAATGATTTCTATGGCTATTTTAAAATACATCTCTTGTATCAAGTTGAAGTACGTATCTTATATTATCATGCATACGTCTGTTTAAATGTCATTAATCTTTATGAATACAGTTACAAACATAATTTACTAATTTATCTCTATAATTACATTTATAATTAGAACACAATAGACATGAGAGTATTTACATAAAGAACTAACTTAGGAATTGTCTAGAACGAGCATGGCTTTCTTCGTACCACGTTAAATTCTTATTAACTCAAATGCCTCTGCCATTTCTTTGTGGTTTCTTTTTTAACATTAAAAAAGCCAGAGGAGTACCCAAACATTTCTGAGCTTCCAGTAATGTATTAAAATGTCTCTCAGCTTTTCTGTACACAGTGAAATGCTTGCTGAATGCAAAGTGAAGGAGGATGAATTTCTCCAGGTTCTGTACGTCTGATCTCTCAAAACCTTCAAAATCTATCCTTGATCTCAGCAAACACAGCAGAGCACAATGTTATTTATGCATTCATTTATCTTTTCATCAAGGGTGGCTTATGTGGTCTTTACTGACTTTGGTTTCTCATCATCATCGCAGATCAGCATCTGCATTGTGTGCACTTGTAACAGGGATAATGGATCTCACTTACAATACCTACAAACTCAGCTGAGAGCCGTGCAAAGCAAATGGCCATAAATGCACCCATCCTGGCCCAAGTCCTGATGAATAAAAATGAAGATCTTGTCAAATAATAAAGTGACAGGTTAATTTACAGCATGGAATAGTGTGAACAGGGAAAGCATTGCTTTTTCAATCTGTATGAACGGTGCCACCTATCTGCAGATTAGCAGAAAGCTTCAGAAACGCTAATTCAGAAATCGGGATAAAAACATGTGATGTTGCTTAGTTTTGTAAATATCACAGGAATGGAATTGATGATAAAGGCAAACGCAAGATTAGACACACACAGTTGCTTTCGAACCAAAAAAAACAAGATTCTCAACAAAGGGCTGGTGTATCAAACAGTAATAAAGAGCCTCAAGCAGCTGTCTGCGCTCATGCCAGTTTTCATGCTTTAAATCAGCGGCCCTGTGGCTTCTAGCTTTGACATTGAGATCTGCACGGCCACCAGAGATAATTATTTCAACCTTCAGGCCATCAGGCGTTCATTTTTGATCATGTATATGTAAGAGATGTTTTCTGCTTTCTAAGCCTTCCAAGGGGATAGCAATAGAAGAGGAAAATAAGAAAAAGCAGTACAAATTTGAAAAGAACTTGAACATTCTCTGCATTAGAGAAATGTGCATGGATCTATTAATTTTGGTAAATACTTCAGTTAACCTAATAGATTAATAAGTATTTTAATCAGTTCAAATCTTAAATGGGAACTAATTACTGCACTCCTTTATAAAAGATTTAGATATTTACACTAAAATTCATACTTTCCATATTTTAATAAAAATACAAAGACATTAAGTTCAAAATCCATAAAGTAAAAATAATAACTTTTTAAGTTAATCTATGTATTATATCATAATGTGCTTTTATGTAAAATGTAACCAGGAACAGATATCATTCACTAAAATATCTAATTAGTCACAGAAATTACTGAATAAATAATGTAATCTCTAAAATGTGGACAGATTACATTTCTCTCCTTGTAAAATGAAGGATATTCTAGTTCCCACAAAATTTGGTGCAAAGATTAAACCATTCTGTTGAAACTAAATGATAACAATAAAATTAAAATGTGTAAATCAATCTTAATTTCATTCTTGAAATTTAAATAAAATAAGCAGTATAGCTTTAAATACATAATTGATACCAAGTAGAAAAGAAATCTATAAAAGATCACAAAATAGCCCTGCTAGTGGCTTGGTGGATAGGTGCTGGCCTTCGAACCCAAAAGTTGCTGGTTCAATTCTCAGGCAGGGCACATAACCAGGTTGCAAGCCAGGTCTCCAGCCTGGTCCATGGCAGGTCCAAGGCAACCATACATCAATGTCTCTCTCCCTCTTTGCCTCTCTCCCTTCCCTTCTCTCTAAAAATAATAAATAAAATTTAAAAAAAAAAAAAGGTCACAAAATATAATAAGCAAACACAAAACAGGATTCATAAAATTTTCCTCAATTTATGTTTTATAAAGAAAAAAATGTTTAAACTATTTTATCTGCCATAATATTAATACTATTCAATAAGAAATTTATGCCTGAGAATTATACTTAAGTAGATGACTGGAGAATATATGGTTATAGCTACTCTAAAAGCAGATAACCCTGTCTTCAAATAAAGAATTTAATAACTCTCAAGATGGAAACAAGAGATACTACCATGCTAGATGTATGCCAACAGTCTAACAACAATCGTAATTATTTCAGAATAAGGTAACACATTTTAAGAGAAAAGGAAACAGAATATGTTAACTAGAATTTCAATGAGTTTAAATTTTAACATTTATTCCTATGAAAAATCTCAACTATTCCTGGTTCCCAATGCAAAACAAGAAGTGAGCTCAACAGGTAATATCTTTCTCAGGTTTCTGCAACTACTGTGACATATGCTCATTTTTCTCCCTTAAATTGAACATTGTAGAAAGGGATAAAAAAGCTAATTTAACATCTTCCACATAAAGTATAAACTACCATATTATGCTACAGAATGCTAATTAAATAAAATTTCAATAAGTAGTTAAAACATTAGATCTTTAGTCTCCTAGAAGATGGACATGTTAAAGATTTTTCCATCTTAAGTCCATGACACAGAAAGCAGAGCATAAACTGGCACATAAACGGTAGAACCATTTCGTTCGAAAAATCAAGCAGTTTAACTCAGGTGAAATCACTTGATTTCTTCCCAAATATCAATGGGCAAGAGTATCCCTAATATTCTGGATCAAAAACAGTCATACAAAAAGATCTTTTCTTTATTAAAATCAAACTGTCCCTTTATACTTTTTATGATCCAAAGCCTCCCCAAAAGAAGCAGTTATTTTTTTCCTCAGCATAAAAAGAAATTAATGAAAATTACTTTGTATTAAAATGTATTTCATTAAGCTATTTACAGATATAGATTCTGGTCTTTGTAAAGTGGAAGCTCGACATCATATAATTTATGGAGTAAGAATTTACATGAGAGAAAAGGATTAAAAACAAAATAACTTCTAGGAAACCTGTACAAGAAAATATAATTGCATTTTTTCCTACTTCCTCTTCTTCCCCTGTGGAGAAAAATAAATGATGCTCCCAATAAATTAACAAAAAGTCATTTGCCAAGTACTTTCATCCTAAATTTTAAACTGCAAATGATGAGAATTCAAAGGATGGCAAACTATGGTAAAGGGATATAAGGGTAATTACATATTATAATGGAATATTAGATTCCTATTTTATTCAAAGAGATCACTAATTCCTTTGGAGTATCTTTAGTGGGTTACTGTCAGATCTTTGTGCTAAAAATATTTGGGGCAGAGACACTTGCCTTCCTGCGTACTCTACCATGTTTCAGATTTGCTTACTACCACTGGAAATTCAAAAAATCTTAATTATAGAGTTTAAAAAAAGACAATACAGCTAAAATTTATAAGGCATATTTTTGGCTTAAGGAGGGTTCAGTGGATAGCAGAGACATTTAGAATCTCCATCCTTTTTAACTTCAAATTGTGAGAAAAATATCTCACCTACATTCCTGGATCATTTACTGCACCATATTCCCAGATTAAAGTTAATTTGCAAGTTTAGGGCCATTCTAACAGTTAGTGATTTGGGTATCATGCTGTGAAATCCATGTCTTCCAATGATGAACACCCATCTTGCCTCCTGCTCTTGATAACTTTTTAATTCTTGTCAATAGTATTACTATATTTAAAAGGAGACATGATTTCTTACTGAGTATATTCTTGTAAGTACTCCTTGCATCCTTTATCATTTTTATGAATCTTTATGATCTTCATGGATTTTTCTTATTTATTTATTTATTTATTTGTCAGTGGTTATTAAAGACTCAGAGCTAGGCCTTAAGCAGCATTGTTTCCATATGTGTATGGTACTCACCTGATCCTCATCTGCACCTTTCTATACCTTCTTTTGTATTTTTACCCCTATTCCCTTTGGGGGGGGGGGATATATCAAATTATTCTATTTGAAGGAGTGGTACAAATGAAAGACAATGGATGATTTGGTACAAGTTATAACAAAGGTAAAGCCAAGTCCAACATGCATGTACTGCTTTCTTGACCAGGGAATTCACACCAGTGACTATGAAAGCCAGTGAAAGGCTAGCTCTCTTCACCTTCTCCCAGGGTGTGCCTGTCCATCAGATAGGCTCATGACAGTTTCAGGGGCCCCCAACCTGTGCAAGTTGGTTACATGGTCACCCAATTCTTGGATGAATTTCATCTGCTCATTCAGGTAGTCACTCTGAAGTCACACAAATGAGGGTCATTTTTGTCAGTGGCCAGTTTGTGCAAGTCCAGTACTGTCTGATTCACACTTGTTTCCAAGTGTAATGCACACTCATTGTCATTGCATTCAGCCCATTTCCCTAGCCATCATGGTCTGGATTCTTGATATCCTGAAGGAAGGTTCTAACACCTCACTGGTTCCACAGCTTCATGAGTTTCTTAGTATGCTGCTTCTCATGAGATTGGTGAAGAAAATATTTGGCAAAGTTCTTCAAAGCCACAAAGTAGTAAGGCGTGGATAAATAGATGAGGAAGTGAGAGCTCCAGGTTGACCTGGTGGTCAATGGTGGCCTTGAGTCCTGGTGGCAGTGGTAGCACACTTGCAAGATGGACAGTGGTCATTACGGTGGGTGCTGAGGAGCAGCAGCGGGGGCCTCGGGCAATGTGAGGTGGCAGCAGAAGGCTGGATACAGGTGGCTGCTGGGGTGGGGGCTTGAGGGCAGGGTTTTGTCCAAGCACTGATGAAGTGGAAAACCACAGCATATCTCAGCAAAAACTGGCACCCCTCTTCCCTTCTCTCTTTTTTGAGACTTACTTTATTCTTGGCTAATGGCAGCTTTTAGTAGTGATAAACCTTCTTGTTAGTATGCAGAATGAAAAGGATCACTGGCTTATGTATGTACATTAATAAAGCCCTAAGTCATCAAAAGACTAAGCAAAGATAATTCAGTATGTCATCTACCTTTTGAGTCATTAAGGAACTATACTCTCAGGTAATTTCAACCACACATGCACGTACATACACAAAAAAGCTGAAAACAACTGTATAACTAGTACAGAGTCAGATATATGGCTCAAGAATGAAAAACTATAAATAGTACTAATAGCTAACATTTCAGTGCCTGCTATTTGACAAGTACATTTAGCACTTTATACGCATTATCTCATTTAATCGTTCCTAAACCCTGCAAGGTAGAGATATTGTTGGTATCCTTAGCTTATAGCTGTTAACACAGAAGTGGTAGAACTGGGATCAGAATCCATTCTGACTCCAGAGCTCACATTGTTAACCAATATGATATATACTATATAATGTTTACTACTTTTAGCTTGTGGTGATTCTTGATTTTAATCATTTTAATCTTTCTCTGTTTTTGAAACCTCGCACAACAAATATGATTTTCTGTAACACATAGATTGATGGCACTTATGGCATTAGCTCTGTAATGACCATGTGTCACCCCTAGGGGTCAGATATACCTTATAAGGCAACATTATGAAACATTCGGCATCCATCAGTGAAAAAAAGTAACTCATACAGAAACAATAAATATTTATCTACAAACTGTCACACTACTAAAATGTCAGCTTAGACTAAGTACAGATGTATGAGGTGTTTCAGGTGCTCTTTAGCTTGGCTTCTAAGAAGATCCCAATTGTGAGAAACCTCTCTCTAAAAGTTCTTTTGGTTTGATAAAGTTCCCCTTTATATTCATGGCAGAACAAAGCAGCAAAGATTTAGGCTTCTGCATAAGTATTTTGGCTGTTCAGTCCTTGTTTTCCTGGGTTGAACCTGAAAGTGGCTTACTGATACAGGTAGAACAAGCCCCTTTGCTGTTAGTTTGCATTTGAAGAGGTAAAAGGTAAAGAATGTGAATTGAGAGACAGAAGATAAGAGGACTGATCAACTTAAAAAATCTGTATAAAGTTACTTGAGATATCAGGACAATAGTTTCTCTTATAGTTGAACTGTGATTATATGAAGTGAAGTGTATCCATGTCATTGGGTAATTAGTAGATTAATTACATTATTATTATTACTAGGTTTAATGGAAAGGTCAGTAAAATACAGATTTTGCCAGTATTCATAGTTTTAGTCTTAATGATAAGGGTATCATTCTTAACTTGTCCTCATTGGTGCCTCATGTAGTACTTGAAAAAGAACAAAGCTATTTTGTAAAAAAAAGTAAATAGCATAATTTCTATATTCAACAAATACTGCTTAGATATACTAATTGGCTCTAATAGAAACATTAGAGTGAGAATAGATGTATTGACAAAAGCATAATGTCATTAATGTAATGAACACTAGACAGTTGATATATATTTAGTAATTAAAAAAAAATAAACCAATATGAACATCTCTTCCTGGGATCCATAAATCAATTACTCCAGTAGTTTCTAAGTAGCTACACTAGGTGTCAAACATAGTACTAAGTTTAAAAGTAACATAGTAAGAATTACATTTTTAAAGAGTATTATTTTGAGAAAAATGCAATTGTGTTTTTACAAAGCAATTTGCTCAGATATTATCTAATACAGTCATATGGTGCAAATACAAATAAACAACAGTGTAAACTCTACATTTAAAGATTAAAATGTAATATAAGCTCCTATGGTAATATAAATTAAATAGTACCTAATAGTTTTGAAAGTTAGATCACAACCATGGTAAAGAAATAACTCCAGGCATTTTAAAAATGAAATACAAACAATATTCATATAAAGTCAATCAGCCATAAGACTAAAAAGGAATAAGTAAAAACCAAGAAGTCAGTTGAAAAACAGTATATAAAATTAAACTGTTGTTAGCAGTTGACTTTAATTGTCAAATTCTGCAGCTCAGTGTCTTCCTTTCGGAAGAAACGTTACAATGACTATGGAAGAATTAGTCACATGACATGAAACTTACCACTACCCAAATGGTCTAAGAACTAACTTGGCTTATTCAACATTCCAAAATTTCTGGCATTTCTCTGGGTTAACTTCTACTTCAACCTATAGTTTTCAATGCTCTGGTTCCTTCCCTATTACTCAAAGAACCTGAGGTAAGAGAGGTGAGGCATGCTCATTTAGAACTAAAGGCTTAATGACTGCCAGCTAAACTTTTAGAAATCTGCAAACACACTTGAAAGTACAGTGATTATTCCCTTTTAAGTTCTGAGTTTGTTATAATTAGGAAAAAAAATATTTTTAAAAATAGTATGCCATCAAAAAGAAAATGTGAGATAATTGGAAACCTGAGATGACTGTAGTAAGTGGAGTAGGATATAAGGTGAAATATCCCTCTTCTTTGGGGAAAATTGAGAGTGCAGAATCAGCACATGGCTGAAAAGAAAGTACCTCTTGAAAACCAGATGACTTAATAAGGCTAATCAATACCATTAACAGTCATTCTTTGGTTGTTGAGAGGCCATTTATTACTGTAAGGAAATACTGAATATTCATAAATATTTACATATGAAATTTTTATTGTACCTCAAGAACTCTGGAAGATGCTTATAAAAAGTTTGGAATTGCAATTGGCTTTCAGAAGCCCAAGGCAATGTCTGTGACTAACATCTTTTAAGTTCCTCTGTTAAATGT
This sequence comes from Noctilio leporinus, assembly GCA_004026585.1. NCBI lineage: Eukaryota > Metazoa > Chordata > Mammalia > Chiroptera > Noctilionidae > Noctilio > Noctilio leporinus. Next base: position 131,733 of record PVIW01003627.1, on the reverse strand, counting down.
TCAAGCTAAATGTGTAAAACACAAAGAAATAAGAGACAGACACTGCAGGAATAGTTAGGAAATGTGTATGATAGGCTATCTGTAATTCTAACATGATCAACACATAATCACGGTCAACTTATGACCTCAGGTACACTTCTGAAAAAGAGCTGCATTTGCTTAATCATTTCAGGGCAGGACCTCTGATGGTAACAAGACTGAAATGAATATAAGAAAGATGACAGTTCCTGAAAGTTAAATGATACTTGGAATAACAAAATATTTGGAAAGTTAACAAGATTAGTTAACAGTATTTTAACTTTTAATTTATATCAACCTAAAACATATTTGTAAAAGCAGCTGATGTAGAATTATTATGAATGGCTATCTGCTAAAATTCAAATGTAGATAGTAGAGAAGTTATGAAATATAAGAGCTACATATATATTATCATAGTAGCATATATGAGGAGTTTAGTAAAATGCTAATTTTTTGGTTTATGCACATTTTAATTTTATACAAATAAGACTATTATAAATAATATTCCTATAAATTATACACACAATTACTATGATAAAAAGGCTACTCCATTTTTTAAATCCAAATTTCAGTCAAACAAGTAACAGTTGTATAATTAAGAACATTGCCTTTGTGAAGAAATATTTTAGTCATATATTTGTTATTTGGCTGGGAATTAGTAAAAATAAAAGTGAATAGAAGTATGTAGATTATTTTCTCTACTCTATAAAGGGTAAATAAAGCACTGATGGCTTGAGATAGGGTACAAAGAACGTTTCCATGGTTACATGCTTTCCCATATCAAATTAGAGCAGAATTTGTGTACAAGAGGTTTTTTGACAGCCTACATAGGCCATAAAAGGAATAGAAGGCTAGGAGTTTGAAATCTAAATATACTTGCAAAGTCTGTTGAGAGAAAGTTGGGTGAAGAAAGCAGCATCAGGAGAGTTGCAGATTAGTTAAAGAGTATCAGATGCCATTTTGTAAAAATGATCATTTTTCTTTCAGATGCAGCTTATAAAATTCTCCTCAAATGTATTAGTTACTCTTTTCTTCATTTCCACAAAGATACCTCAATCTGGTGTCCCTCCAAGTTATTAAGAAGAGGCTTTACTTGGCATGCAGCTAGAAGTATCAGGCTCACTGCCTGCCCAGCCTTGCAGACGGCACTCCACTGGATTCAGTCGCAAACGTGGGTCCTTGAAAAGGACAGTTAAAGGGCTATTCCCATGTAAGTGCTGGCCAAGCAAGAGCTTTGTTGTACATGGGCCCCTATTATTCTTATGGGCCATTTAGTAGGAGTGAATTATATTTTTAGTAGATGTTGAGAATTCCAGTTGGGATAAACAACATCTTATAAATTATAATAATATGGTTGGTTGTATGGTCAAAGCACTATTCAGCAAATTTTTCACAGAGGAGCCTTCTCACATGCATAAGCTGTTCCTTATCCACAAGCAAAGGTGTCTGAACATTTGAATAATTTCTTATTTTGTGAACTAGCCTACAAAGAACCAGGGTATTTTACTTGTGTCTCCTGCATTTTCACTAAGTTCAAATGGGGTTGGATTTTGTTAAATGATTACTAGAGGAAGAAAAATTTTCTACTTAAACTGACAATTATAGTCAAGATTTTCTTGACTATAAAAAACATATTATAGTTTTTTAAAACATTAAAAATACTTCAACAGTTTATAAGAACTAGTCATGTATGCATAAAAATACATACACATACAGAAAACCAAATATGTACTTTTAAAAAGCAGAACCTGCCAATTAGCTAATTTATTTTCAATGTATTTTTCAGTAAATATGGTAGCAATAACATTTTAGTTACTAGTTTTCTGCTGAAGTTTATACAGAAAGAATGTTATGCTATACAGTATAAATGACTCAAAGGAGTATAATGTACAAATGAAAAAATTGACTATCAACCATTAAACTGAAAACTCTGTATATCAGCGTATAGATAGTCTACCTACATAGCAGATTTTTTAAAGTGATGACTTGGTATGAGTTGATACATAAATAAATAAAATATTTGATAAGGTTATTTTGGTGATTCCACAATAATAAAGTGAAAACAAAAGAATGAAGAACACGACCACTTCTTCGACAAGCACAATTCACACTTAGTTGTATAAGCCAATGTTTTGTCCCGGCTGGTTGTTTAATGAGTGCTTCTAGATTGGATGGTTGGAAATTTGGGAGGGATACGCTGAAACATATTAAAAAAAAAACTATTCTAACTTGTGGCAGTGAATAAAGTATTTGTAAGGAAGGAAAGAAAAATCATGTAGGTGACAGTCAGACTTCTGCACTATCATGTAGACTGAAGAAAATACCATTTGCTTAGCATCATATTTATTCATGTCAGGACTAATGGCTAATGGTAACTTATATGGTGTAGATTAAGCCTTTGCATCAGGTACTATGTAGGTAATAACTATATTCCAAAATTACTGCCTGGATGGGGAACAAATTTAATTAATACTAGTTGACTACACCAGATATCTATTTAAAAGACTTGACTGGGCTGAGGAGCAGCTTCTCCTTTAATCCTAGTAAAAGGTTAAGAGTGTGACACTCTTTATTATGGAATGTAGTATTCAAGTTCTATGGAATGTTTTAGAGCTGTTCCCTCCTAGCCATGTGGAAAACATACTAGAATTAAGAAATGGAGTAAAATTTATGAAATGTTGACAATGGAGATTACTTAAATTAAAATTGTATCTCCTTGTGTATAACTAAAGACCTTACTTTTTATTCTTGATTAAGTTTTAAAAATACACAGATTATACATGTATAGTGCAGGTATTTACAAATGTATTCTGCATTGCAGACATTTTAAAAATACTTAATTGGCCAAGAAAAGTCTATTCTATTTTCTCAATTTATCTTGTGCTCAATCCTATTTAGAATAGGAGAGTTGAAGTTGCAAAATATAATAATTTTGCTTAAACCATATTCTAAAAATTAAGTTCAAAAGTCTCTGAATGCCAAGAGGAAAATTTTCTTTAAGTGGGTAAACTACTATACATCAGACAAAAATTTTTAATGGAATCAAATGTCTTGACTGAGTGACTTTTGGGACAGATGTGGAAATTCAGATAGGAATCAGATGACAGCAATGAAAACTACTTAAAGTTGGTGAAGGGACTATTAAGCAGTTAAATAGATAAATTGTTATGATTTTCAGTCGCCATTCATTCTGGCATAGTAACGTGGTTTATAGAGACAAACTGGCAAATTATATGTGATATTCCTCCCCTGCAAAGGCAATTTCGATGAAAGGAAAATTAGAAGAGTTGGGAGGTGGTGATGGTGGTGATAAGGTTAAAGTCAGTAAGAATACAGTGAATTTTCTCAGAAAATAATCTGTATCATTTAAATAAAACTTCTTCATGGTATATGAGTATATTGTCTAGATCTGGCATTTAAAAACAAGTCTACTGTAGTTAGCTGGAGAATTAAGTTAAGAGTAATTAGACACATAAAAGATCCTAATAATATTGGGCTCTTGACTAAGTGGATGTCTGTTATTTCTATTCCTTCTCAACCTCAGGTATTAAGTTACATTTTAAAACAAATTCGATTATTTTTTTCTAGATTTCAATAGAATTATTGGTTATTCTCTGCAACATGGAAGGAAGTCAAGTCTTTTGCAGAATCCCTAAAAATACATATAATATACAGTGATATTGTTTTACAGATATATGTCAGAATGGAAAAAACCCGTATTTTCTTAAATGTTAGAATTTTGTCAAATGCTGTATTCCTTGATGCTACTTGAGACACTTGCATTAAAAAGGCATTTTACAACAAATACTGTTTCATTATATATATATATATATATAGAGAGAGAGAGAGAGAGAGAGAGAGAGAGAGAGAGAGATAGATATGGAGAGGAAGAGAAAGAGAGAATGTAGTAAAACATAGTTAACATAGAAATGAGCTCACAAGGTAAACCTTTTCTATTTTCTTTTAACAAACAGATTTGTTTGTTACTAGAACCAGCAAAAAAACTGACTATAAAATCACAATTAAAACAAAGTATTGTTTAATTCTTCATATTTGTCTTTCTGTGAAGATTTTGAATGTCTTTCTCCTCTCATATTTTTGAATCACTAAATCACCAATAATTTTTTTCACATTACCAACAGAAAGAGGAGGCTATGAAGTGCTTGAAAGGGCATGAACTGAGTTTTGCCCTTTCAGAAGATTTGATTTTTACTTTTGCCTTGGCCTTTTACTAGCTATGACATCTTGGGCAAATCCCTTAAAACACTCTATGCCTTAATTTCCACATCTGCAAAGCGGGGATAATAACATGTGCTGCCTTCTTTATTTCAAATAAGAATAGGAAAATGTGAAAAAGCATTAGGCACAAAGGTCAAGTGTCATTAAAATGCTAGGTTTTATCCTAATAAGAGGGCAAATTATCAAAATTAAATAAAATCTTTTTACTAGATGCTAATATTAAACTTGCCTACATGTTCATTGTATTAATATTTGATTGCATTACACATGCAATAACTGAAAAGAAAATCTACTGCCTGACTTCCTGCTAACCCAGTAAGTAAGACTCAGCTAAAGTTGCTAACTGCTCACTTTTAGTAAGCCAGAAATCTGAGCATACACTAGGTATTTTCCTGGAAAAAGGGATCTTCAATAAGCAAGAGGAGTAGCCCTCTGAATTATTCTACCTATCCTAGCAAAAACTTATGTCAGATATTTTCCCCTGGCTGCCTTTTCAACTATTAGCAAATACGAATGTTTTATTACAAAAGAGTTTGGTCACTGTCTCTCCCCCTTCTCCTCTATATATTTTAAAATTTATAGTATACACAAATGTGAGTGCACAAGTGTGTATATATGCACACACATTTAAGTGTAACTCCAAACTCAGAATGCTACTGTGTGTTACTGAAGGCACAGAATCTGCTGTTTAACTTTGACCCTGACAGTGATTCTGGGAGTCAGTCAAAGAATCAGACTAATAAAAGTTTCCTGTTAGATCCCCTGCTGCAAAAGCACTCCTAATAGGAGATATGCTAGGGAATGATTAATTTTGACTCTGTAACTCATAACAAATATTTCATGAGTACTGAAATAAAATCCAAGAAATCTACACATTAAAAAAAATGCCTTCAAGATAAATGAAAAAAAATTACACCATTTCAATCATTTATGCTCAAGGATTCTTATTTTTAGATGATGTTTATTTGTAGAGCACTATGCTCAGATACAATTCTCTAATGATTTCAGCTGTAGTAGTATAATACCTTATAATACTCCATTATTTTTTTTCTGAGATTATGACTTCTGATAGGCTGACAAGGACATTTGGGATTTTTGGTTCCCTATATAAAGTTCAATACCCACAAGTTCAAAACTATGTAAGTGAATTATTTAATATTCCCTAGACAAAATCTACTGTTACTAAATCAGAATATTATTTGTAGTTTGCATCTGCTGGTCACTGTGAGAAACAAAATTGTGTTAAATTTTTTAAATAAAAAATTCCCTTTTCACATTTTTACAAGTAACATTAAAATCTGCTGATTGTGTTGGGAAAATATTACAGTTTACATTTTCTTTTAATGATAGGAGATTTCTTCAAATGCATTGCGTAAGAAGAAAGAGGTATACTGGTCAACTTTAAACGATGTTATAATTTATATGACATATAAATATTATGATTTTTTAATTTACTATATAATTAAAATATTCATTTTAACAGTTTCTTCTTTAATAGGATAACTATTGAAAAAATAGCAAAATCCAGAATTTTGGAAAAGGCTGAAAAGCTTAACACGTATTACTTTATCTTACTGGTAGAGTGTATCCTATCAGTATTCTGGGAATATTAGGTCTTGCCATCATCATGTATTTGAAAGAAGAGTTAAAATTCCTTCTTTATATTTACATAAGTCAAACTTTACAACTTATATGGATTATAGAAAAATTCTATGTACACAGCAAGCATTCAATAAACATTCTGATGACTATAAGTTAATTAGTATATTAAGGATACTACCCAAATAGGAAACTTAGTCCAATTATTTTATTTTTATAGCCATATTCCAGATAAGACATATTCAGTTATAATAAAAATATTAGTAAACGATTTCAAACTATATTTTAAATGATATATACAAAATATATTGATGTGATTAAAGGTGTTAGATATAAACCTCATTTCATGAAAATTAAATATTTGGTAACAATGTCACTTGACACAAGAGAGTCATGATTTAAAAGTATTTTATAATTTATTGACCCTTAAAGTAAATTAAACTAAACCACTTTTGTAAGTATACTGCTTTGAGTATAGTGCTTTGAAGTATTATTTAATACTATTATGCCTTAAGCTTACTACATTTTATACTATTAGAATTTAATAATAAAGTTTACATAAGTCAATTTTACAAGCAGTTCTAAATAGGTTATCTTCTATTAAACATTAATGAGGTAAGAGCATATTACCTAATAAATCCCAATTTTAGGTACAGAGATTATTAAAGCAAAAGTAGGAGGCTTCAAATGAATGTAAGGTATTCCTCAATTAAAAGAATCACCTTCAGACTTTATATGGTTATTCTAAAAAGAAAATTTACTCCTATTATTTTTAAATGTAAGAGCTACTGTATAAAAGTGAGTAAAAAGAAACAGAACTCAGACATGCTCAACAACATGGTGATTGCAGAAGGGAGGGTGGTGGGTGGAGGTGGAAGCAAGTATAGCGGAAGGGTAAATGCTAACCAAAAAAAAAAAAAACACAGTAAAAAGTAAAGTATTTCAAAGAAAAAAATGAGTTGAAACTTCTGAAATTTATTTTTCAAAATGCTGCTAATATGAGCAAAATAAGACATTTCAAGTTTAAGAATGTGACATTTTTTTTCCTGACAAAGTGACACATTTTTTGGAGTTTAAAAACAGCTACGCTGATAGAGAAGTTGCACATTAACACGTGTATATCCGAATTTTAAAACATTTCAAACATAACAACTGAAATGGGAAAAATCATTAACCAGTGATATATCTATCAAAGGAAATTATTTGCCATGGAAAATATTTAAAATACATTAGTATACGAGTATTTCCTTTTCCTAATGCCACTTCACTGGGGGATACCAGTTTGTGGTTTTAAAAGATAAATGAGATTAAAGAGTGCATAAGAAAGCTAACTTTTAACTAATAGCTGCATTAAATAAATAAGATTGGATTAAAATGTATGATTAACTCATTGGTTATTTTAATGTTATAAATAAAACAGAATTAACAAAGTAAAAATGAATCACCATGACAAATGAAACACATGAAAAATCCCTAAAGCCTCTAAATAGAAGTACTGTGTTAAGAAACTATTAAAATGTTTAGTAAGATCAACTTCTTGTGGTCAATCACAAAACAAACCTTTGTATTTCCCTATGATCACCTCAGCCCCCTGCTGCCCATAAATTAGTTATAGGCTAATCTAATATGTTAAAATACTGGTGAAATAAAAACAACAGGAGATAAACTGCGTACGCACACCAAGGGTACACACACACACACACACACACACACACACACAGATTTACTATTTACAAAAGTTTAAAATGATCCTAACTGAAGATATTTATGGTTTCTTTTTTTATTAATATTTTCATTCTTTTCAGTGGCATAAACAGTTGTAAATATAACATGGTCACTCTACCCACATTAAAACATAGAATTATGAACAAAACCAGTATTTTTTTCTATTGAGTGGCATATAATTATATATGAAAGTCTTCAGTCTTAAAAAAAAGCACTTATAATTTTTGCAGAGGAGGAAGATAATTATCTACGATTAACAAAATGACTAATTCTTAGCTATACAAATTTAATGTCAAAAAAGTTTAAAAAGAGAACACATTAGCTATATGAATTATCAGAAAATCTAACTCTTCTGCTTTTAAAATATTAAAATAGTTGTAACAATGCTGACATAACTGTCAGCAAATATAGTTACATTTATTTTATAACTAGTGCTATATATTGATTTCATTTATTTATTAAATATGTATCTCTGATGAGCCTGAATGACAAAACAGAATACAGTTTTATAGAAGACAGAGCAAAAAATAACTTTACACAGACATACTTGTCACTTAAAAGTTAATCTTTACTATTTATTCTGTGTTAAAGTACATTTCCCAGGAGTGGCAATTATATAAATATTTACTTCTTTATAAGCCTTGAAAAATATACAAAGCCAAAATGTTCAGAAAAGTATGTTATGAATGCTTTTAAAAACTGAATAATATATGATGTTAATAGATGACTCTAAAATGTTCAAAAATTATTTCCAATCCAATAAAATGTCCTAAACTAATGTGTAAAGAGTATTTTATTGGATATCTTAGTTAAAAATACACATTTTCAAGATTTTTAAGGAGCAAAACTAAAAAAGCAATGTTAATAACAAAAGATGTTAACAACATATATTACCCTATTTAATTTTTCATTAGACATATCTGACCTGATCAAAAATAGAACATTATAAATATTGCTCAGATACAATGTATTTGGTATTGTGACATATAACTAGCACAAAAGCTCTTTCTTTAATCAAGCAGCCATAATTGTCAAGGCATATTCAAAGAATGAGACCTAAAATACAAGTTAATATTTTAAACTAAAGGGAAAAAACATTATTTTATATGTTATATACTCAGGGAGACATTTCTATTGCAATTTTCTTACTGCTATTGTGACATGGGGAAAATTCTAATAGCTTCAGAATCATAAGTACTCAGCTTTTTAAAAACATCTATAAAACATAAAAACAGTTTAATGTTCATTTCCTACAAGAATCCACAGTCAGAAGACAGTCATCAAAATTTACTACATGTGAAATAAGTAATACTGGCGGAGTTGTCTAGCTTAACATTTCCTTTGCATCTTCTTGTTAACATCACTGTATATTGGAAGAGTGCATTGTTTTTGTTATAGTGAACTGACATAGCATTTTGAACAGTATTAAGTTCTCTACAGGAATACAAAAACTTTTCAATGCAGTTTGATAAAATCCATGTAGAATTTGCAATATGGAAATAAAGGATCCAGCAGCTATAATAATAGGTTTGGAAATACCTAATTTGAAGGTAAAAAGACTCAGAATACTATAAATTTCAAATCGACCCTCAACTCTTTTCTTTGTAGAAATATATCTGAATAAATTTTTATAGGAGTTCTTTAATCCAAAAAAAACCCTCCATTATTATTTGGCTTGGATTATTATATATACATGCATACACATGCACATACACATGTTATTGTGGCACACACCTCATGGAAGAAAGACACTTAACTAGAAAAGAGCTTCAAAGACCTCTTTGGAACTCTTGAACACAGAATTACTGAATTGAAGCAAAAAGATCATTTGAATGATAATGCATTCTGAAACATTTATAACTATAAAGTAGAGACAAAGCAGGCTGGCACAAGGAAAAGATTCACCTTTCTACAGTTTATGTTGTTTACTTAGTCACCACACACACACACACACACACACACACACACACACACACATATTCATAGCAATCACATGCCCAATAATGTTCTTTTTAATCAGTATCTGAGATCTGGGTTATTGTATGCAACTCTTCTCTTTCTTTGATCTTCCTCAGCACTCAGCTCACTGTTAACTGTCCTGGGTGGTCTCCCATCAGGGCTTAGTGATCGGTACCCTCTCTATTGGCTGCTGTCTAGGGATTCCTATCAGCTGTATTCTTACATGCATGTGACAACTTTATTAGCTCACTCAGATTGTGCTTCAGACCATCTCCACAGCACATACACACTTTCTCAAACAATCTCACTTTTGTAGTTGACTTAGAACAAATAATTACATGAACACTCGAGCTGTTATACTCAATAATAAAGTCGAAATGAAGAGAAATTTCACATTATGTATAAGTCAAAGCTTGGTTTTCATGTTCAGACTTAAAAAAAATCAATTCCAGATTGATTTTTGTGTATATATCGTTATTGTCAGAGGATTAATTGATGAATTTTTCATTTGATGAGTCAGGTGGAATAAGCTCTGAGGCACTTAGTGAGCAGAATTCTAATGGCTCTTCACACTCTGCAGGAAAGTCATCAGTTTTGATATTTTATCTTAATTTACGTTTTCCCCCAAAATGTTCAGAATCAGTTTCCAAAACTAAATAAAAGGTATTGGGCTTACACATTATATGATTAATGTAATGTAAATTTTGCAAATTTATACTTTTGGAAAGATATTAAACCTTTATCTGATTCAATCTGCCCACTTTGACTTTTTATTTCACTGTTATCTACATCTCCACAACAGCTTGTTTCTATTGGTCCACTTATCTAATCAAGTTCTGCAAACCAAATACGGTAACTGCAAATATATATACCATATTTATAACTTAAAAGTTATAGATTAAACATAAAAATTATATAAGTTTTATTTTGGTTCTGAAAAAGGTATATTCTCATGAAAAGAAAAAATGCTAAAAATCTTAAACAAAATGTTTTCAAAGAGAACTTAAATGTTTTATTGATCATAATTTTTTAAAAATTTGAATTTCATCGTATGCTTGCAAGTGCTTCATAAGAACAAAGGGAAAAAAGAATTTTCATATTTCTTAAATGCAACATATTAGAATGTAATTGTTTTCCAAAGGTAATCTGCCACACCCCTAAGATCTTTTGCGCATGAACTTTTCATATCAAGTAGGATAGTTTTAAGAAGAGAGCTGGAGTAAACATAGTGTTGAATTATGTATCAAAACTGTCTTAACTATGAGTATTATCAAAGTTCCTTCAAAGCTTCTTTTTTCTCCCCCTGGAGTTTGTATTTGGGCTATTTTTTCCAATCATATCTTTTCACCTTTATTATTTTCCCCACATATTCCTTTTTGCCTGCACTTTTTTCTGGAGCTAAGTCCTTGCCCTAATTCTAAGGCTGGTGAGAGCAGATTGGTGGACTGCTCGGATTCCTTGTACTTCATATTCCTAAAAAGGTTCCATATGTAGAGCATCGACAGTCAAAAGGACCAAAACACCCTCCTTCTCAGTTTAGATTAATCAACAGGACTTCCAGTTGGCCAGAAGAAAAGTCAGTTATGTTGCTCTTAGTCTCCCAGTGCTATGAACTATCTTCAGAGAACGATCAGCATCAAGGACAGGGAGAGCAAAGGGTCATGTTCAACTAAGACTAATATAACCTCCTCCTTCTCTATTCTTGCAAGCTTCTCCTTTTTTACCTCTATGACCTTGTCACTTTCCTTCATTACTTTGCCCTCCTCAGATACCAGAGCCAACAGCAATAGCATCTGCACAAGAGAACAGCATGGAGCGTAAGCCAAATGAAACTAATTCCAAGTCAGTGTTTCTGGCCCATTGTCCACCTCCATTGAAGTAAGTAAAAGACAGCCTGGGTTATTTGAGCACTAACCTTGTCCCAAGTTCAGAACTGTCTTTCTCAACAATCAGGCTCATTTTCCAGACAACACACCTGAACTTTTTGGTTAATTCATACCAGTTTCTTAATATTCACTTTTATACCTGTATAGTAAACTAATGTTTATAGCTGCCAGTTCAATATTAACTACTATGAGAAAGCCTAATATAAAGGAACATGTTCCTTAAAATAAGGAATAAACTATTACACCATTGAGTAATTTTAACCCCACCAAATTAGTACAAAACTACTTTAATTATTAATACACTAGAAGGACCTTGGTTTCAGAGTATGGAACAAATACCAACCCATACTCTCCAGGTCAGTCTGCATAAAATATCCTCTTCTAAGCAAGAATATTCCTCCACAGAAGATTCCCATTACAAGGCTCTCAATCCCACTAATTTAAACAACTCTTCTTACTCAAGATAGTAAAGAAAGAAAGCCAAGGTAGATGAACTAGTATTTGATAAATATGCTATGTCTTATCAGCAGTTGTAAAAAGCATAACTAAAGGTCGAGTTTGGGAATCTATGGATTTTTCTTATTAAAACCGTTTAAATTAGTACTGCTTGTTAGTTACCATGGCTACTATAAAGCTATGAGAACTATCTAAGAAAATGGCATTCTGGAAATGAACAGATAAACTGGCAATAAAATAATGAAATAATCAAAGTAATTTGTAATGCAACAAAATTGTTTTTAAGGTTCAACCATGTTAAAAGCATCAGTAGAAATCCACAGTACTTATTATTAAGTTGTGGGCAGTTGTACTTCAAGATTCAGCATCTGAAGTAACTACTACCTTGTCCAAAAAAAAAAAAAAGTTTTTGAGTTTGTTTAAATACTGAGAATGAACATCAACTGAATTTGAAATTAATTGATTTGAAAATACATTTGGATAAATTGAATAAAGTACTTTAATTACTAAACAATTAGGGTAAAAAATACATTACATTATCAGAAATAAGAAAAAGAGAAACAATGAATAACAGTTACTCTTACCCTGTAACAATATTAAATTAGTTTATACCTCAGATGATGAATAAAATTAATTTCATAATTTTCACCTAAAATGATATAGAAACTTACTGATACAGCATAGCAAGGGGTATTCTGAACTGCTGAGGATTAACCATTTGACTCCAAACTTTCATTTAAACTTGTGAAAATTTTCCTAAAACATGTTACCTTCCTCAGTAAATGAGATACTTTAACGCTGTCTCGATAACTGGAGTCATCATTACTGAACATTAAGTAATTAAGTGATCATTTCTACACTATAAATGTGAATGGTATGAGGGACTGCACTGAATATGGCGGAGGTCAAGGACATTTTATGAAATTTGTTTTCTTGATGCTTACCTGTTTCTTATAAGAGTAGAAAGTAGAAAAGGGGGAAGAAAGATTCCCTAAAACATAATTACTATCTTTACTTGTTTTCTGAATTAGCAACTTTCACCTCAGATGTTCTTTTGTCTTCACTTATCACCGTCTTTCATACTTTGTCAGTGACCATGAGTTTCCCTGATGCATTCCAAAGCAGCCTTTAATTTGTACTGGAGAACCAAGCCATCCTGGTCTTCAATGCCTTGTTTACCTTTATAAAGTAATACTGCCATCTTGTGGACCTAAAAATATTCCTGATAAAGAATATCAAAGGTAAGTTGCATTTTCCTAACTGCACAGGCGTAAATAGGTATTACTTCTGAGTATCAACAGTGTGAGACACGTGTGTGTCGGATAACCAAGGTTTTACTCTACACAGAACAAAAACTTTCACCTCATCATAATTAAGCTGTTTATGATAAAATCTTTGTTTATTCAGGTAATCACAAAGGTGTACCCTACAGGCTTCCAAGCATAAGTTTACAAAGCTTTGAAGAAGTTTTCAAGTATAAATGAGGGTCATAATGAAATGAGAGAGAAATAGTGATAAAGTGATCATTCTCACATAAACCTATGAAATCTAAACATCTGAGAACCACTAATATAGGTAATGAATATGATCTTAAAAAGTGAAGTATCTTTATAATTTATACTCTATCCACAAGCCCTCAATTATCATGTACATGTTATGTTTTCCAAGTATAGACTTTAAAAGAGTATGCATATAATAATGAGGAAAGATGCTTCACACTGGGCTACAAGATCAATGATAGCATGCTACGACATATAAGAAACACCCCAGAAGAGAGATTAGAAAGCCAGTATGATGTGGCTTAATTATATTTTTGATATTTGTTTGAAACACACAGGTCTCTTTACCAGTGTTCTCAATATATGCAATGCAACATTCCCAAGTAGAGGGAGCAGAGCTGCATACTTCATGTATCACAAGAAAGTGGAGTGTTACCCCAATTTTGCTGATAAACAACTATTCATCAGTCTTTGCTATAGGTAGTGCCACATATAAAAGTAATTTACTTCATTCTTGCAAGTATGAACATTAAATGTACACTTTCCTTTTATTGGTGTGAATTATGAGGAAAAGTGATACCATGTTTACATGCACAAAAGACAGGCAGAAGCAAACTGTCAAACAGAGGAGTTTTATCAGAGCAGTAACTAAGAAACTTAAGAATTACTATTTAAGTGCATTTTGGCATTTAGTTTCATGTCAAATAAAAAGCAAAAGCTGCTATCATCAAGTGTACATGTACACTTAAAGAAAGTATAAATGCATATTCATAATGTATTAAAACAGTGACTCATAATTTATATCACCTAAGCGCTACTAAGTTTAATAAGGCAATTTAAATAGTATTTTCAATGGATAGTATTTATGCTTAAAAGGAATATGACCTATTTTAAGTGTAGCATGAAGCAAAAGTAGGAATACTTTAACATTAAAAGTAGTATTTTGTCCCATTGGTTTGCAATCTCAAGAGTCTTAACTCTTGGCTTTTGCTGGCTCTGAGCAGATGGCTAATACCAATTACCAGCTTTACACCCAGAACTCCCGAACTGCTGTACTTTCCTGACCTCAGTAACAGCAAGCTGGTGGAAACATTCCATCCAGTGTGCTTGCTTTGTATGGACTCAAAACTAGCAAGATCCTGAAGGAACATTAACTCCAGGAATTCCTTTACTGACTATTTAAAATATTCATGTCAAAGATCTTGCAAGATAAATATAGGTAGTAACAAGACAAGTAGTAGCTGTAAGTGAAATTTTACAAAGAAAAGTATGAAAAACAAAAGGATGAGAGTATGAGTAAAAGGAAATTAAACCATAAACATTTTGACTACTCCACTGGCCACATGAATAGAGACAGAGAATTAAGAACTTAAAAATGTCTCCCCTCCCTTCTTGGAATCAGCATGCAGGAAATTCATTCTAATTTTTTCATTTGCAGTATTTACTGAGTGCAGACTACAGGCTGGGCATAGTTACTAGCCAGGAATAACCGATCAGACAAACACAGCCCTTGTCCTCACAGCAAAGAGAGAGGCAAATAGATCATTACAGCTGTGAAAATTGTTTCAAAGGAGAAATGTGTCATGAGAACATACAGCAGGGGTTAACCTAGGGGGGTAGCTGAAGGAGGATGGGAAGCTTTCCCTAGAAAACTGACACATAAACTGAGAACTTAAGATTGAAAAGACTAAAACATTGAGAAATGTTTACCTGAGGGCAGGTAGCTTAAAAGAAGCTGAGAATCAAGTAACCAATACACGTAACAGAAGGGTAACAGAAGGATTTAAGATGGAGAGAGACAGGGTCATATGTGTGTTCAGAGATCATTCTGGCTGCTACGTGGAGCTGGACTGAAAAGGAAAGAGAGTGGATGTGGAGTCAAGACAAATTGTAGTGGTCCATGTGAGAGCTGATGGTGGCTTTGATTACGGTGCAACTGTGGAAATGGGCAGATGAATTCAAGAAACATTTAAGAGTAGAAGTGATGGAATTTTGTAACTGATTACAATGGGAATAAAGGAATAGAAGATGCCTAAGTTTCTGACATGGGTTGTGGAGATGTTGGTGCTATTTACAAAAACAGAGACCACAGGGGAACAAGTTTGTAAGAGAGGAAGCAAAGGGAACAATGTGTTCACTTTGGGTCACGTTAATATAAAGATGCTAAAAGATCCAAGGAGCCATGTTGGCATTTGGCTATATGGATCTAGAGTTTAGAAGAATGCTTTAGGGTACGGATTCATATATGGGAGCTTTAACTATACCAATGCTAATATAAATCATGAAGTGAAAGACACTACTTAGATAGAGAATGTGAAGTCAGGAAATGGTCTACAACAAAATGATGAAAATGTCCAATATTCAAAAAGCAGATACAAAAGCTAACAAAAGAGAATGTGAAGGACCAGCCAAAGAAATAGTTTGTTGTGTAGAATACTTTGCTGAAGGTTTTCTGGTGCCATACCCAAATATGTTCATATATTAAAAACATGCCATCAGCCCTGGCTGGTAGCACAGTGGCTAAGGCGCCGGCCTGCGAACTTGAAGGTTGCAGGTTCGATTCCCCAGCCAGGGCACATAACCAGCTTGCAAACCAGGTCTCCAGTCAGGTCTGTGGCTGGAGGCAGGTGAAACCCAACCATACATTGATGTCTCTCTCCCTCTCTGCCTCTCTCCCTTCCCCTCTTTCTAAAAATAATGAAATAAAATCTTAAAAAAAAAAAAAAAATGCCATCCGACATACTTCAGCATTAAAGAAACAATGAGTTAAATCCATATTTTTGAAATGTTATTCTCAATGGCTATAACATGCTTAATGTGAGGTTGAAGTTGGC
Source organism: Noctilio leporinus (assembly GCA_004026585.1). Classification (NCBI taxonomy): domain Eukaryota; kingdom Metazoa; phylum Chordata; class Mammalia; order Chiroptera; family Noctilionidae; genus Noctilio; species Noctilio leporinus. Next base: position 115,518 of record PVIW01003627.1, on the reverse strand, counting down.
TATATTATTTTAAGTGAGTCACCCAGATTATCTCCTTTAATCTTCATTAATCACAACAAAATTATGACAAAGGTGTTCACACAGTCTCTATTTCCTAATATACCTCAGAGAGTTAAAGTAGCCTGCTTTTGGGCACTGTAGCTGGAGCCAGCGCTTGGCCTTGTGTTTGTCTAACACCAAATTATAACCCCTACCTAGTTCTCCAATCATGCTGCATGACGTTCCTACAGTTTGGCATATATCATCTCATTTGGTCATCCAAGTAACTCTGTGAAGGGGCATTATCCCAATTTTACGAGTGAGAAAATAGATTCAGAAAGGTCAAATTATTTAGCACAATTCACATAGCTAGTATGAGCTAAGAACTGAGAAGCTGCATCGTTTCACTCTAAGTCCAATTCTTTTTCTAGTACTCCATAGCAATTGTGATCTACGAAAACAAAAGAACACACACACAACTCAAAACCCCATATAGTGCTTTCTCACTTAACTTATACAATCACCAAATTAGAGTGATTACTGTGTATTATGTATTATCACAGTAAAAATTTCTTTTCAATAAAAAATTTTGATTCATTTACAACCTGCTTTCCCGAAGACTCAGCCCTCAGACCCCTGATGCCCTCTTTCTATATTCTCACCTTAGCCACTCATGGTTTTAACTAGTCCCTTTTTGTTAATGATTCCCAGTCAATATGGTCCCAATTTCACACCTGAGTACAACTTTCTTACGCTTAACTGCTTCCAGATAATCTCCTTTTCAGATATCTATTTTCTCAAATGAAACCAATCAACAACTTATCAATATATACCCAAACAATAATCTGACTTTCCAACTTCTGTCACTGATAATACCTATGTCCTGCTCTGTATCAAACTTCTAACTCCCCTTAAAAATTATTATTACAGAAAGGAGGTACAGGAGTGGGGAAATTGTGTGTGGAAAAGTACTGGAGTTGCCTTCCACTGATCAGATGAGACTAAGTCTTGACTTTATCTATAAAATGAGAGTGTTATACTAAGTATTAGATTCCTTTCAAATTTAAAACCCTGTTCCTTGGTTACTTTATTCTTTCTGAGATACAGTCACTAAGTACTAAAGTTTTTTTCTTTCCCACTTTTCTGGATTCTTTCTCAATTCTCTAAAACAGTGATTCTTAATCTTGCCTGTACATTGGGATGCTTTAAAGTACAGCTGACCCTTCTTGAAACCTTGAATCGTGCCCAGAGCACTTAAATTTCTATCAGATGCCTTAAATTGCTGGAAATACAAACAATGAGATAAATAAATATTGGGTTAGCCAAAAAGTCCATATGACTTTTTTTCTGTAAAATAAAAGGCATTTTTCATTTTCACCAACGACTTCATTGATTTGGATATTTTGAATATGTCTGCTATCTTTGCTGTGGTATAACATTGATTGTTCTTAGTTAATGTTTTGTTTTGATTTGATCATTATCAACTTTAACTGATCTACCTGACCATGGAGAATCATCCAGTGAGAAATCTCTAGCACAAAATGATGCAAACCACTTCTGACACATTCAGTCACAGCACCTTCTTTATACAATGCACACCTTTTTTTTTTTTTTTTAATTTGCACTTCAGTTGCATTTTTACCTGCCAAAAATGTTTCGTATTTTCTTCCACCCTCAGTATGAAACTGGCTACACAAAAATTCACCAATTTTGGTGTTTTAAAAAAAAATGCATGTGCTGATATGACAGCTGTCACAATACAATCTAACAAAATGTTTTGAATGGAGTTAAAGACTAAGCATGACTAGAGCCATCTTACAGGAAAAAACAAATGAACTTTTTGGCAAACAGAATCTCTCTGTTCTTTTCCTCCCTTTTATTTGCAAGTGGGGGCAAGTGAAAAATTCTGCCTTTTTCAAATGTGAGTTCTTTTTTTAAGATGCCAAATAAATGTTTAATTTAAACTTCTTTACTTAGACCCTTTTCTAGACAAAAGGAATAAGGCCTGAATTGATAACATTCATAAATTGATGATAAGCTTACTGCTCAGAACATGTAAGTCAATAAATCTATATATGTGCTTTTTTTAACAAATGGAGACTTCCTGGAAGAAAAAAATGTACATTTGTACGGTATGAAATATATTACATCAACTCAAATGAAAATTTACAGGTCTCACTATTGTTTTATTGAAGAAGAAATAAGCTGCTATAATATAGGCTCCTTGAAGGGCTATGGTTATGCTGATGGTGAAGTGGCACCAGTTGTCAGGCCTGTTAGACTGATGCAATCACGATGGACCTTAGTTCAGCAGCCTTGGTACTTGAGTTCTGACGAAGAAGGAATTCAGAGGCAAGACTCAAACTATAAGAGAGAGGATTTTAGAAAGTCACAGAGATAGAAGAATTGAGTTTTAGAAGAAATGGGTTCAGAGAACAAATTATAAAGGCAAAAGAAGGGCCCCCGGGGCTTAGAAGAAAGAGTGAAGGACAATGCCCTGGGGGAGGGGGTGGGTGAGACGTGGGAGTGCTCCCTAAGGGAGCCACACTGGGTCTTCTGTCCTGAGGGTGCCTTTCTGAAGGTCTCAGGGAAGGATCCCAATAGAATATTCATCAGCTTTCTAGGTGTGTCCTTTTAGGGTCAAGGTATCCACTGGTTGGCACCAGGACAGGGGGTCATTATGTAATAGGGTGCAGGTCATGGGTCCCCCTGAGGGTTGGGAAACCCACCTGTTCCCCCAAATCCTGCAGGGAGGCAGGATGGAGGCAGGACAGGGAATGCCCACAGAGTGAAGAGCACATATTTAAGGTATATTACATAACAAAGGCAGAAACAGCCCTTGCCTTCTGAAAGAAAGATCTTGGAAGCTGCAGAATTGCATTGTGTCCTCAACTGTGACAACTTACAATGCCCTGTGACATAGCTGAGGGGATTGTAGGAGAGAGGTGCTCACAGAGCACCTACTTGAGCTGGAGTGGGATGGGGCAGATGCCTTTGTCAGGTCCCCAGGCACTGCTGGGGACTCTTGCCCTAAAGATGGCAGCCAAGAGAGGGCCAAAGACACTGGGAAGCTGACAAAAATGGCAGACAGGAATGCGCCATAGGAAGAGCTGGATATCAGATCACACAGGAAGTTCTGAGCCAAGCATTTTAAACTAGAGTAGGAGGTCTGGAGGTCAATCTGCCTGGAAGCCAACCTGAAGAAGATGGCAACAGAGCTTGTGGGGCTATGGGGGCCTATGTGGTACCCAGACTTGTGATTGATGCTTAGGGCTGGACTCTGACCAGGAATAGTGAGCTACAAACTTCTGCTTTCCTAAAACTCAAAAGTGCATGTTCCAGAGAGGATGGAGATCTGTTTGCCTGACTGGCCAATGCACAGATCAGCATATGGGGAATTTCTGGGCATGGTGTTGGCTTGTAGCCTTTTGGGGAGCAAGGAAAGTCCGGGTCTGGCGGGAGAGGAGGCCTCAGAGCAGGAGTGCCCTCAGCACCCAATCCCCACCCCAAGGTTGGAACCCCACTAATAATCACCTGTTTCCTTCAACATAAATTGTTGAGTCATACAGATTCAAGGCACCAAGCAGCTGAGTCCTGGTTTGCACATTTAGTTTGTCAGTGCACCTGCTCCTGAGGTTAGCCCTGGTGTCACTTGTCTGGTTTTGCTGCTTTTCTGAGCCTGGGGCTATAACACAACTGAGGCCTAGGTGTTATCCCTAGGAGTTAATGCTTAAGGAAGTGGTCATGCAATGGCCCACATGGGAGTGGCATGAGGCCGCTCTTCAGCCCCTTGTTACTCCTCCAAAAGAGTTTACTGCATGCCCCTAGTAAGGGGAGGGTCCGAGCCACACGACTGGTGATAGGAAAAGTCCGGGTCTAAACTGCATAACTGGAGATACGCTAGGGGAGGAAAGGCATCCTGGGAACAAGGTCCTTGTTTCTTGGTTTTGCCCATTGCTGGGCACCCAGGGCTTAAGTGCTGCCTCTACATTGGTGTGTCTTAAATGATTTACACAGGTTATTTTACTTACCTTTATCTTCATAATTAGTCTGAGAGCTGGTACTACAACTATACCCCCTTTCCAGAGGAGAAAACTGAACTTTAGTGAAGTTGAGTAAGATTGAAAATATACACATCATAATTTTGTTCGGTGGAACAGCAAATATATGATACACAGATGAATATATACACAAGCATTTATATTATTTATAAAGTTGGAAGAAGATCCATTACACTCTTAATCAAGGTAATCTCTGGCATGGGGATAAGAAGTGACGACAGAACTTTCATTTCTTTTTTTTTCAATTTTAAGGAAGTGTATATAATTTTTCTTTTTACTTTTAGTGTTTTTCCACCTTAAAAAAAATAACTTTTTAAAAGAGAAAAAGAAGTAACATGGTTACTCTATCTGAATGTACATATAGGCACCCTTTAAGCAAAACATGAATTTTATAGAACTTTATGTATCCATAAAAAAAATACAGAAGCTTATATAGCATTGTTAGCAAATGCTGGAGAAATAAAGGAAAAGGAAAAAAAAGTAGAAAGTTTTGAATAAATGGACATAATCCAATTTGGGTTTTCTTAGGAAGTTTAGTCATATAGGAATTGGAATAACTATTTGAAGGCACAGAAAGTAGATAGAACACCATTTGGATAGCCCAAGTGTAAGGTGAGGTCGTCACAAAACCTTGATTATTCTACTTGCAAGTACATAAAAACACTTTTAACATGTTATCATTGATCAAAAAATTACTAAAAATTCCTTAAGGGAAAAACAAACGAACACAGGTTATGAGGAAGGGAGGAAGGAAAAAGAAAGGTTAAGTAACTGGTCCAATTTTACACATAAACTTATTGATAAATCCAAAATTGAATGCTCAAGTTTTTAACTATTATTTACCACTACCTTCTTGTACTCCCTCAGGAAATATGTAATGAGTAGTTAACCAGATAAATGAAAGTAAAACTTCTTAATGAATATTAGTATATGGGTTACCTGGACTAAGAAAGGCAGAGAAAGTGGCAGTTTGTAATCCACTGAAAAATCAATAAAGTCGAGGAATCTCTTAAACCAATAGCTGGTTTATCTACATATATATCCAACAATAGTTTTCAGGATGGCAGAAGAAGAGTCTCAGAAAGAAAACCAAGAAATAGGAGAAACAACTAGCTAAGAATGAGTATATCCATAATATGTTAAAATGCTGTATCTTTGTCTTGTGGCTTTACCCAGAGGGTTTAGCTTAGGAAGAAGTTGGAGCGAAGAAGCATGTAACTCAAAATTAGGTTAGGCAGGCAACATAGTACAAGTATTAAATCATACAGCTTCTAAGTAGACCTCTGCTTTTTCCCAGTCCACTGCAGCTCACACATGCACATAGTCTATTCTATACTTTCAGAGAGTACAAAATGAAGGTTGACCTTGGGTGTTGCCAAACATAAAATGATTATGAATGTTTCTCCTGAATGTTTAAGTATCACTAGATGAAGGTGATCAATCTACATTAGCAATAATGGAAAGAGTTTCCAAGTTTTCAAAAGGTATAGTCATTTAAAGAAAAAATGCTTAGAAGGCATTTTACCCATAAAGTGATAAACTTTAAACCACTATAAATTATGTCTTATTCTATTTGTATCCATTAGTTATAATAATGATGACTAAGAGATAATTAGATCACAGAAAATATTTGATAATAAGGAGAAAACTCTATGTGACATAATTGCCATTTCTTCCTTAATATGTCATATGCATACAGTACCATAAGAGACTGTGATGGTAAGAAACTGTCTTAAAAACATTGGGAATGAGAAACTTTCAACAATCTTTCAAGTATCCAAGTTGAAGCTGTGACTAGAACATGTCAAAATACATTACTACACTGGGTGGATGGTGACCAGTACATGAGTCTTACAAAATTTGTCCACATGCCCCATGACATGCTGACTCACAAATTAGAGTTCTTAGGGGCCAGAAGATGGAGTGACTGCCCTAAATCACATAGCTAGTTAGTGGTGTTGGTGGCATATGAAAGATAGCTATAAAACATTGATACTTCTCCCATTGAAGCATGACATTAAGTCTACTCTTCTTAATTTGAACTGGCCTGCAACTGCTTTGACTAACAGAGTATGATGAAAGTGACACCACTTTCATGCCTGCCCCAAGCCTAACCTTTAAGAGGGCTGGAAGTTTCTGCATCCTTCCCTATATGAGCTATAAAGTCTGACTACTAGGAGACTGTTAAACCATGATATATTAAAATACCAATATTACTACTTAAAGTACCAATTTTATAACTATTACAATACAATATATCACAAGAAAAACACTTCTAACTTTTGTGATACTCCAGCAGAATAAAAGCCCCATTATCTAAAACAGTAGCTCACATACCTATCAGATGCTCAATAAATGTTAAGTGAATGGATAAACATTCTAGAAATAAGCATTGGAAAAGAAGTTCAACCTATCTCTGACTACCCATGAAGAAAAACTTCTCCAATGCAGATGGTGGAAAAATGATCCCAAAATAAGAAAGTGAATTTTGAAACAAACTTTAATCCTATTTTACTAATGAAGTGCTTTCCCTGTTAAAGACCAGCTTTTCTGACTTCCCAAGAATCATGACTTTCCTCTTTTCTGAGTCAGTTCATAATTATCTGAGTGGAGATACCAATGTTCTTCATAAGCACAGCTGATGCTACTAAGTTTTAGACCACAGTACAAAAAAAGAGAATATAATATATTGAAGATAATCTTCCATTTCTCAAAACATGTTTGCATTGTCCATGAATAAACGATGTTATTCCTGTCTCAATTCCTAATGCTTTAGAATAATTTTAACCTATGTGATTGGTGCACTGCTTTATACATGGGCAAATATGGCATATTTTAACTTTCATTCTGAAGAAAATAAAAGTTTTCGTTTGCTCCCATTTTTGTGCATTTATCTATGTGATTCATGTAGCAAAACCCTCTTTTGCAAAAATTCACTGTGGATTGATGGTTCATTCCAGATGGGCTGCAGTGGATGTGATAAAATGCAAATAAGAGTTTCAATGCTAATTCAAGAAGGAAGTCAATCCTAAGGCAGGTTGTGTGGACGAAAGGAGGACAGTAACATGTGATTTGAAAAAGTTTTTTTTTTTTTAAAAGTACTGAGAGGCTTTTGGTGTAAGTGAACTCTATTAGCCCAGGTAGGCATGTGACAGGTCAGGGGAAAGGTTGTACAACTAAAGAAATGTAAAAGGCAAGGTGTGAAGATAACAGAGGGGCCAAGGTAAGAACCAACTCATCTCACACTTTCTGAGCAGGAAACATAAGCAAATGCACAGGAAGATAATAATGCAGGAGCTTCAACTGGAATGTAGGTCACTGAAAGGAAAAGGCTAATTCCACAGGAGAGCCTGAAGTCTGTCAGGAAAGTGCATGCAATAGAAGGGAGGGAAAGAGAAATCCAGAGAGAGACACAAAGGAGAGAGTAAAAAGGGAATATGCCCTATGGCATATTTTAAAATCTGTACTTTAAAGCATCCTTAGTGAATGCAGGTAAGCTGGAAAAGGATGGCAAGGTACTTGGCTTTGGAACAATACCTGGGTTACAGAGCTCAAGTTTCACTCTGTTAGGGAGAGACTGAGCTCCCACCCGATACTCTCCATGTGGATTAATCATTCTTGCCTTGCTCCTTCCCCTTCCTCATTCTTCCCTGGTCTAGGGGTGACAACCTATGTGATTGGTGAACTGCTCTTGGTGACTTAGTAGCTTTCTCCCACCTGGGCAGCCAGGTGCCCACAGAAAGCTCACATCATTCTCTGTTGCTCAGTGCTGCAGGCTTCACGTGGTGAGGCCTGCCAGTAAATCTGCCAAATTATGGGAAGATGTATCAGCTAATCTACTTGACTAGACCTAACCTATTCCCCAATCTATAATTTATTGGTTATAAAGATAATACATTGATCTCTAACATCTCTTTTTCTCTCATTGGTTCTAAATTTGGATGGAAAACAGACAGCTGCATCTCAATTTCAGATGTGTTAAAATATAAAGAAAATTTGCATCTTAGACTTGAAAACACACAGTAATTTGATACCTTAGTATTGTCTTGATAATTTGTGCCACTGTATATATGCAAGAAAGAGAGGGAGAGAGAAAAGGGAAAGAAAAGAGGGAAACAGTTTATTATATTAACTATTACCCAAATAGGGGCTTATCTACAAAATTCCCTAAATTTTCTGTACATGTAGTGGCTCTGCTTGGGTTTCAGGTCTAAAACTGGCATTACCAATACCTTTAATTTTTTCCTACTGGAATACAACTTTTAATCCAGCAGGACCAACAAGTTAAGAAAGGTTAAGATTATATATCTACTTAGGCTTAGAGTTAAGGTTAGTTTATAAACTTCCTTGATTGTTTCTCTAAAATTCTGGAAGAAATGCTGAGATTGGTCTTTTGCATCAGTCTCATTAAAATGCTATTTATCCAAAATATGAAATGGCCAAAATGAAAAAATTGTTTAAGGAGAAAGAACAGAGTTGATTTTAGAGTTCGATACTCACACTGAGACCTCATTAGTGTGATTGAAGTGTTTGTTATGAGTACCCTGAATGTCTGATGGACCCACATTAACTTTAAATACAAATTCATTCATAGGAAAATATAAATGAGATTTGGATGTTTTTTCCTCCCATTTATTCTCACCTTCCTTAAAATATGATGGTCTAAGAACTTTTCCAGTAACAAGATATTGGATCTTATACTAATTATATATAAAGCACTTTTCTTTAAAGCACAATGCATATTTCAAGTGAAACATACTGATGTGAACACAAATTATGTGCCTCCTTTATAAGTTAAATATGGTCAAAGAGATCTAAAATGAACACATCATGACTAATTTTTAAAAATGTGTTCCTCCAACTTTTAGATCATTAATTCAATTTTTATCTTTTGTGCAATTGATATCATTAATGGGTGCAGAGGACAAGAAAACTACAGATTTACAATATTTTATAAAAGTTCCAAATATAAAGGAGCTTTGTATTAATTTTAAAAAATGCAGTAGCAACAAAAACTCTGATGAGATATATGAGAAAAATAACAATGCATATACTTGGATATATTAGAGAAAAATAATATGCTTATAACTGCCTTGTACATGTTTTCAATATGAAAACGGGAAACTTCTAAATTCTTCAATGTAGAACAAAGTCAACTGGTAGTTCTTAAGTCCTATAAAAAGAAAGACTTTTTCGTAGTAGCCTTTTGTAACAGTCTTGAAATCTTTTTTTTTTTAAGTGGAAAAGTGCTTAATTATAATGCATTCCTATGTTAAAATTAGTATTTTTCCACCATTAGATACATATTCAGTATCAGGTTACTAATCATGCTACAACTCCCAAACACTATAAAATAATTTTGTTCTTTTCATATCAATGCATTTTCATTTTCACTAGAACTAATTACCTTTAAATAAATGATTCAAAGATGTCAAAAGCGACTCTCAGGGAATGTTTCAAGAGGTCCCAGTTTTCTGAATTATAGCCTAGAACATCTGCTTAGCAATCTGGCAAGTAGTACGAAGCCAAAACAGAGCATCTCATATATAGTAGTTGTATCTGACCTCAAGAATGTGACAGCTGGCTGTTTGCCTATAACCTTTATACTGTAAAACTCAAAAATTCTATATGCAAGAGAGACTAGTAAAAACAAGAGTGCCAAACCAGAAGCATGGAGTGTAAAAGGAAAATGAGTCGCTTTAGGAAAAGTAGAATTGTTGATTTCTTCGTGCCAAAAGAATTAAAAAATATTGTTAGAAGAACTCAGGGAGAAAATTTAAAGCAACGTACTAACTTGATTTCCTTACAGCCCAGAAAAACAAAACTAAATTAAATAAATGCAAAAAGTTGAATCTGTTACAAAACTGGATAAAATAAAATTAAAACAAACTGGATCCTCTCATAAATGAAGTGCTTAAGATAAAAGCGTCAGAAGCACTCTAGGCTAGAATCAGATAGAAAAGGAATGAGTTTATCATTGCAGAAGTACAAATTCTCTTCAAAATGGCAGATGGCAGTTATAAGCCATTTGACATATAAACTTATTTTTAAAAATTTTTATTGACACTAATACAGATGTACACCATTTTCCCTCACTTTGCCCACCTCCATCTACCCCTGCCACCCTCTTCCCCTTGAAAGAGGACATACACACTTCAACCAGGCATAAACAGTATCCATAACTGGTAAGGATCACAAGCACACATCACACTGTCAAAGATACCAGGCTTCTCAGCCTGATCTTCACTAATCAGCAGGGTTAAGACAGTTACATGACCAAATAGGAAATGATACTCAGTTCAGTCCCCTCTAGATTCAAAATGATCTTGGGATTTTCAACTAGTTTTAGATTCAGAGGTCTAGAAACATAGTAGTATTTTATGAGATCTAAGTTTTATTAGATCATGGTTGATGCCAAAATACTAATAAAGCATGTATATCTTACCAGCTCTCTTAATGGAAAGAGGATTTGAAACTTCTGACCATCTACCGTATTTCCATGGCATTCAAAATTATATCAAACATTATTGTAAATTTTGATATTATGTAGGTGATGTCAAAACATTATTATGAGAGCTTGTATTAAATAGATGAAAGAAAAACAATGGAAATAACCAGTAAGATAGGAAACTGGAGGTTACATTTGAGGAAACAGTCTAGCAGTCAGAGTATAACCATCAACCATCCAATACTACTGAAGCCAGGAAAGTATATCTGTGTCTGTACTAATCTTCAAATCTTATATGGTAAAAGACACACCAGGAGGTAAAAATCACTCTTACTGAAATCATACTTCATATAAGTCAAGAACGATTTACATGTGAAAAGAATATTAAGAAATCCCAGTAAGCAGAGATTAGAAAGGCAGTTTTCAGGAAAAGCAAGGGCAGAGATAATGTAAAAAATGCAGAGGCTGAGTTCAAGGAATGGCAAGTATCTCAACTAAAGAAAAGAACCCAGATGAAAGAGGGAAAAAAACAACTCTTTGGATAACTTAGAGTGGGCTTCAATTACATCTCAATATACATTATCCCACAAATGTATCAGTTGCTGAGTGTCCAAATATATCTTCCAATTCAGCCAATATTTTTTTCTAGCAAAATTTTAAAGTATTGCACACAGAAAATTGCACAAATCCTATGTGTACGGCTTAATAAATTTTCACAAAATGAACATACCCATGTAACAACATTCAGATTTTTTTTCAAGTTTACCTTTTTTAAACTTGTCATTTTTTTTTTTTAAGACTTTATTTATTATTTTGAGAGAGAGGGGAGGGGAGAGAGGCAGAGAGGGAGAGAGACATCAATGTATGGTTGCCTTTCACCTGCCTCCAGCTACGGACTTGGCTAGAGACCTGGCTTGCAACCTGGTTATGTGCCCTGGCTGGGAATTGAATCAGTGACCTTTGGGTTCATAGGCTGGCACCTTATCCACTGTGCCACCAGCCAGGGCTCATTCAGATTTTTTAAATGAATGTTACCAATACCCAGGAAGCCCCACCCCTTAAACATAAATTCTATCTTGATTTCTAACATCATGGATTAGTCTTGCTTGTTTCTGAACTTTATATAACTGGAATCACACAATCTGTACTTTTTGTGATTGGTTCTTTTTATTCAATAGCGAGTTTGAGAGGTTCACCTATGTTGCATACAGTTTTAATTTTTCTCACTCGTATTGCAGTATAATATTCCTATTGTATAAATAGAACATATTTATAAGTTACAACTGGCAGCTTGAAATCAATTATGGTTTTTTATGTGACTTCAATATTCACATAACAGACCAGCAAACAGTGTAAATCAGGACTTTATTGTTTTTTGAAAATGCAGACTTGATAAAGTTGTGTAAGTTATTAATTATACAGATTAAACTTGACAGTGTTTCTTGCCTTTATACCTATTACACTGTGAATAGCATATTATGTTAAGAAAATGTTATTCTAATATTTGAAAACTACAGTCTAGGCACTGACATATAAGTAAAGGTTGGACATATGTTTTTGTTTTTTTTTTTTCACTTGTTCTTAGTGTTACCACAATGAAAATACCACAATTATTTACATCACATCACAAATGACAGTGCCAGTTGTAACTATAGGACTTCTCTTGACAAAAATCAACAAAAGCATTCTATGAGACTCTAATGGCTATATGAAATTTACTATGAGTATTGTATATTTCATTATTTGGAAATGGAACTATTGGGTCTCAAGGTACATGTGTATTCAATTCTAATAGATACTTCCAAACGGTTTTCAAATACTTAATTTACACTTCTACCAGGATTGTGTGAGCATTCCAATTGGTCCATGTTTTCTTATGTAGTCAGCATTTTGCTTTCTAAAGTATTAGCACAAATGATAATGATATTTTCTAAAACCACTTAGTGATGTAATCCAATTTCAATCCCACCATTTAAGTGGAATTACAAAACAGAATTTTAAAAGACAGGAGAGTGGGTTATGGAAGACAAATCAGCAGTCAATGAATTCCTGGAGTAGGTGAGGTTAATAATGAAAATAATTATACAGCAATAAGCTAAAGTGAGAGGATATTTTTGAAGAGAATAATATTTGAATTTGTGATTATGGACCCAACTATTTTTCTAACAATGTTAATGAAATAAGTTATTACGTATGAATATGAAGTCTGTGTGGAAAGTCCAACAATTGTTAATATATACAGAACAGTTTGCCCAACATCAATTAATGTAACCTGGCAGCCAAAGAGAGGGCACTGGAATGTGCATGTGTGAACAATGATGACTTCACTGTACTAGTCAGTGGAGGTGGTAGACGTGTTGAGTGAGCATGTGGACTGTGTGGCCATTGCATTCAAAAGAACTGAGTAGAGCAATGAGTCCGAATCAAGTTTTACATTAAGCTTGAACATTTCTACACAGAAACCATCTGGATGATTCAGAAGGCCACTGTTACGGGCAACTGATGATTGGCAGCTTCATCATGACAACCTGCCCACTCATGAATCACATCTGCAGAGTATCTTGGTGAAATACCAAATCACCCAGGTGACTTCAGCCTCCCTACAGCCCATATTTGGCACCCTGTGACTTCTGCCTTTTCCCGAAACTAAAATCACCTTTGAAAGGGATGAGATTCATAAAAATATGACAGGCCCACTGTCACTGGTGGTGATTGGGAGAACTGTGTGAGGCCTCAAGGTGCCTGTTTTGATGGGGACTGAGGCATCATTGTCCCATGTACAAGGTTTCTTGTGTGTTGTAATTTCTTCAATAAATGTTTTAATTTTGTATATTACATGGCTGGATACATTTTGGACAGACCTTATATATATTCATATCTTGTTATGGGGTGTTATATAGCCATTAAATATGGTGTATAAAAATAATTATGGTGAAATATCCATGTTATATAAGAGATAAAAATGAACAGCAAAATAAAATAATACAATCTTAGAAATGTTTGAATGAAATAAAAACTAAAGGGATACCTGTGAAAATTTCTGACAGTAATCTCTAAATGGTAAGGTTATGTGTCTTTTCAATTTTATATAGTTCCTAAATACTATAAAATATATTAAACTTTGTACTCAAAATAAGCCCCTTTCCCTTTTTTATATTCAAAATAAATATTTATGCATTATAAAATAAATATTTTAAAGAAAAAATTGGTTGCCAAAATCTCAGACTATACACATATAGACAGTAAAGTTTAGTTTACATTAAACTTAAACCCAGTGGTTCTCAACTCAGAATTTTTTACCTGCCAGTGAACATTCACAGTGTGTGGAAACATTTTGCTTCTTGTAACTGCCAGCATGCTGTTAGCATCTAAAAGGTAGAGACTAGGGGTACTGCTAAACATTGTACAACAAACAGGACAGCTGCCATAACAAAGAATTATCTGACCCAAAATGCCAATACTTCTGTAGCTGCTTAAATCTAATTAATTTCCTATTAAATACATATTCTTATCTGAGATAAAAAGAAAAACAAGCAAGTGAGACTGAATTGTTCTAGATGAACATCATTGTACTGTATAAACAACTCAATGCATACATGTTTTATTGTTAAATGTGTCCAAGGAATGTGTATGATGCATAGAAAGCATCAGTTCTCTAAACAATCAAAGATTACAATATTTTACATATGAGACAGAAATGCATTTTGCTCTTATGTAAGACTGACAATAGAACCCAAATTCAAAATTATTTCAAAAAATTTTACATTATATAATTTTTTCTCTAATAGCCCATTGTCATTTGGTTAGTATGGCAGAAAAAAAATAATAAAGGGAAAAAGATTAGCAAACATATACACAGGAAAATCAATGGTTATTCCATTACATTATTTGAAATATAATGCTATTTAAGTAATAATATTTATTTATAATTCCTTAATATGAATCAGTACTTCTCCCTGGGCTGGTGGCACAGTGGATAAGGTGCCAGCCTATGAACCCAAGGTCACTGATTCGATTCCCAGGCAGGGCACATAACCAGGTTGCAAGCCAGGTCTCCAGCCAGGTCCGTGGCTGGAAGCAGGTGAAAGGCAACCATACATGGATGTCTCTCCCTCTCTGCTTCTCTCTCTTCCCCTCTCTCTAAAAATAATAAAATATTTTTTAAATAAAAAAATAAATAAATCAGTACTTCTCTTGAGTACTAATAAATGAACTGAGTTTATTTCAATATGTTTATCATGTTTGAACATGATGTACATATTACAGATATGTCTGGAAATAGTAATAGTTAAATTGAAAGTCAAATTAAAGTTATTGCTCTAGCAACATGAAGGCAAGTTGAAAACTCATTTTGTTCTTTTTTAAAACCTCCAAAAAATTTAAATCCTTTTATTTGAAACCTTCTCATTATTAATATTTCTATATGGAATTTCTTCTCTTAAGAGAAAATTTTTCCCATTAAAAAATTATGATTGCTATAATTCAAGATGAGAGATTATAAAGGCCAACAAAAACTAAAAATCCTTTTTAACATTTTTAATGAAATTAGCTTTACTCTGCCTCTTCTTGAAATCTAAAGTAAAATGAGCTGCAAGCTCTGGTGAGAGGTAATAACTCAAGAAAAAGTTTGTCCTCTCACCAGCAAACACATTTTATTCTCAGAAAACATGTAGTTATTGCTACTTCTCAATAGTAAAGACAGATATATAAATGATAAATTAATCTTATTCAGCAGTAATTAAAAAGTATACTAGTTTAAGATGAGCACTGCCCAGTGGTAAAATATGACCATTACATATTGCATAATATAAAAGAAAGATGAGTACTTCAGCAAATCAATTCATAAATATTAAAAAAAACAAAACCCAAAAACTATAAAGATTTAAGATAAGGTTATACTGAATTTAAATTGGTGGTAAAAGGTAAGTCTGTAATTGTCCATACAAGTATGAGTCCTTTTAATCTCTGCCTATTAGGATCTCTTTAAAGTTTTTTCATATGTACGCAGTTCTTGAATTTATGGTTTTAATATAAGCAGTTTTTAGCTCCTGGTGTTATCTTTTACCATTTAAGACTTGAAGCATAAGGTGCTATAGTATGAACATGGTTAGATATAATTTTCTGGATAAGCAAAGACTCGGAAACCAAAATCATGGTTGAGAATTTCTATAAAGGCTAGGCTAAGGAGAAATTAATTTCATTTTCAGAAATAATGTATCATTATCTTATGGCTGCAACTCTTGAATTATTTCATGAATATGCTGCCTTATGAAAATTATCAAAAATTGCTCTATTTTTCCATTTGTGTTTTCTTCACATGGCTAGCATTTGAATGAATGGAGTCCTCAGGAAAGAAAAGCACTTATTTTACCCGAGTTAAGCTATATTGTGAAAAAACAAAATCAACTATGCCTTCCAAAGAATCATATACAATAAGATATTAAGCTAAGAAATTATTTTACTAATGTTAATAGTATATACAAAATAAGATATTAAACTAAGAAAGTATCTTTACTAACAAATGAACCACTTTCCCATCAAAGCTTCCAGTATCAAAGTGTAATTGATAAACACATTTCGTTTAATAAATAAAGGGGTTTAGGCCAAGTTTTCTCTAACTTTTTACAATTCTTTTTGTTTTTATAACAGTATGTACAAAAGATTTCCATACTCATTATTCAATTGGAGGCCTATGAATATAACATCTGGCTTTTATTATTTGAAAACTATCAATGTAACAAAGGCATCTAAGTATGCCTTCTTTATTTCAAAAAGAAAGAAAAGATGTCTAACTGGGCTAAACAACTTTTTTCTGAGGTATACAGCAAGCTAGTAAGAAAAGTAGGATCCTAAGCCAAGGTTGAATTATAATTTATTTCCAGACATAACTTCGGACGAAGCAGTAGGGATACATCAGAAGGGATGGCAGAATAAGCAAAACACCTAAAAGCTGCTCTTGCTAAATAACTTTAAGAAATTGAAAGGTGCACTGGTCAGGTGGCTCAGTTGGTTGGAGCATCATCCCCTGCACCAAAAGAAATGCAATGAGAAATAGCAAATAAGGTATTTCTTATAGAAGCAGGAGTGTATGCATTCTTCCTTACAAACAGGTTAAATCTGAACCCTGCTTCTAAACTCCCACTTTACAGTTCACTAAAACTACTGCTCTTCCCAGCATTCCTTTTCTCTCCTATCCAAGGAGCTGATGAGCCAAATCCAGCTTATGCTTTTGTAATTTCTAAATAATCAGAGAACCTTTATTTGACTTAATAAATACTGTCTACTACAAACCAGCTCTTCTCAAAGTCTCTTCCTATAAGGCCATCACTATATATTGCCTAAAACTTTTAAATTATGACGTACATGTAAAAAGCAAAGCTGCTGAATGTGTTTATGTGCCAGGTGCTTCACTAGTTTATCATTTTCAGTGAGTAGGAATAGTCCAGTGTAGCAATCTCCTTTCTCCAAGCAGTAATCTCTCTCTCTCTCTTTTTTTTTTTCAATGTATGGTTGCCTTTCACCTGCCTCCAGCTACTAGAGCTGGCTGGAGACCTGGCTTGCAACCTGGTTATGTGCCCTGGCTAGGAACTGAACCAGCAACCTTTGGGCTCACAGGCCAGCGCTTATCCACTGAGCCACCAGCCAGGGCCCAAGCAGTAATCTCTTACTGAATATATTAATTAGTAAAAATAATTCAATATTGGCAAGATCTCTATGATAAATCTCTTATAAAACAGTATTTTATCATTAGAAACATTTAATGTGAGAAGAAAAACGGAATTAAATATTGTTTAAAAATTAAATCCAATTTTTCCTATGATTTGATTTTTTTAAGTGGGGCATGCCTGTGTCACAAAAAAATTATTACAAAACAGAAGTACAGAATCGATATAAGACCAGAGAAGACCCATTCAAATGAACTAATGTACCACTTCTGTTAAAAAAAATAAGGAAATAACTTATTTTCATTAAAAAATAGATTATCTTCCCTTAAATGCAAATTTCAAAAGTTAAATGTAGCTTTGGGAAAGGGATTGCTTTGGGAGAGAAGAGAATGAGCAATATTGTAGATTATTTTAAATGTTGAAACATGACTTTAAAAATCTATATATTTTATCTCTTTCTAACTCATAAAACTGAGGTAGATTTCATCCAACTAAATATGAAGTTTTTTTGTCTTAGCGTAGGTTTCAGAAGAACATGTCAACTGCCTGGCCCCATTTGTTTCCACAATTAATGAGCTCCTAACTTAGTAGCCTTTCAACAAATATGTCAGAGAAAGAACATACAAAAGTAATAGCAAGTTATATCACAGTACAAATTAATTTGCATGACATTGAGGTACTGTTACGCTACAGTTACTCTTTTAACTGTAATTTTATAGCAAGGGACTTAAATTCATCCCTAAGTTAACTCTTCAAAGCACCTGCATGACCCAGCATACCTAGCACTACAACACAGCAAGATGATGGAGAGTCAGAAAGTGGTGTCACAGGCATTCTGGCAAACAAATGGCTTGGGAAGAGCATGGTGGCATGTGGGCCTGAAAACAGCACGTGTACAATTAGATTCTCAACTCCCTTAGGGTTAACACATCCCTCCTTTTCAGTACTCCTGACTCAGTTACCACCACCACCATCTGCCCTATTCAGAAGTCAGAAACGCAAGTGTTATATTTGATTCTTTCAATCTTTCACTTCCCACATGACATCAGTCATAATATCTCTTGTATCTCTCTAATTCTATACATGCCTACAGGTTTCTCAGTTTAGTCTATCATTTTTGCTCACATATATCACTTGAATGGTATCCTACTGGTCATCAGATATACTCTTCAGGCTTGTGCCAGAATTAGCTTTCTAAAATACAAACTTGACCCCTTCATTTCCCTATTTAGAAACCATAACGCTGTTCAATAACCCTTAAGTTAATTTACAAATACACTAAGAGGACACATCAGGCCCTGATCTCTGTAGTCTCAGTCTTTACTCTCCCTTTCACATCAAATTCTGTGTTCAAGATTTAGATTTACTTCTTTTGGAAAGCATTTTTACACAGATGCCATTAAGAGATACCTTTCGTATGGGACCCTATGCTCATGGTTTTTGGTACCTATCACCCTGTACTGAATTTGCTTGTCTCCCTCATTAAACCAGAATGTCTTTAGGGCAGGCACTAAGTTTTCTTAATTACTGTACCTCCCTAAACTTAAAACGGTGCTTCACCCTCAATAAATACTGGACAAATCTATAGATGAATTGGAAGGTTGATGGATGGGTAAAAGGATGTGGATTTCACAGAGTAAGGTTAGAATAAAATTTTTGCTATTAACAACTGTTTTAAGTCATTTTCAAAAAGCTTATGTTTCCACTTTCCAGGTAGAGTTATTCCTGGAGGACAATACTAAAAGTCTATCTCTATTTCAAAGGCAGCCCTAAAACCAACTTAATCCCATGCCCTTTGAGTCCTTAGAATAACTGATAATATGGATCAGGAAAGTCATTGCCAATACATCTACATGCACAGAAGAGACCTTTTCATACAATGATAGAAACAGAATACAGGGTTGTAGGGTTTGTAGAGGAAAAGGGAGTAAATAAACCAAAAACAAATCAAAACACTAAGTAATCACCACCTCTACCCTCTTCACTATTAACATTCATTAAGTACTCACTGTATGACAGCTATTATAAGAACTTGCATACATCATGTTCCAATTTAAGAATAGAGGAACTGAAATCACATACTATTATCTTTTAATGAACTTAACAAAAAAAGAATGCTGCCTGCCAATAAGTCTTTTGCTAATGAAAATTCATTTATCCTTCCACCCATAAGAAGTTTTAAAAATCAGCTTTAGGCACAGTGGTTAAGTGCTTTCCATAACATTAGCCATTTAATCTTCAAGATAATCCTCTGAGTTTGTATTATTACTATAACCATTTTGTGGATTAAAAAAAAAAAAAAAGACAATACAGTCTGAAACACTTGACCATATCACACAACTATTAAGTCATGAAAACTGGTGACTACAAATGCTTGAAAGGATAATGTTTTAAGAAAGCCAAAACTGGTAACTAGGGAGTTTTACCCCCAAAGACTGTCCTTATCCACTAAACTATACTGCGGGCAATGGTAAAAAATGTATGGTCCTTGTCCTCAATGAGATCAGCTTAGCGGGAAACAGAAGCACGCCCATAAAATTTGACAAAGTAAGATTACTTCTACAATTACTAGGTGCAGTGAGGTGTACATATCCTAAATAAAGTAATAGTGCATTTCCTAAACTATAGTTTTTTTGAGGATTAACTATATCATTCCTGTACATGAAAAAAGCAACAACTGAAGTTGTGGAAGCGCAATATGAGACAATGATGCGACTTTCTTCTAAATGCTTCTTTGAAATAATTCTTAATGTTAAAATGGTCATAAAACAGTTTAAATGCATCTAAATGTAAGGAAATAAAGATCTTACATAAGGAGAAATATTAGACAGAGCTGATGAAAGAGTGCTCAGGGAAAAAGGGAATTAAGGCTATATATACAAACAACTATTTGATATATATATCAAAAGCAATCTTAAAATTCCACTGCTTTTGGTATTTATACAGAATTGGGCATCATGGAGAACAGATATAAGAGATAAACACCCCTCTCTCTCCTATACAATTGTTTCTGTAGGATATTGCAACAAAATGCTTAAGCAAAATGATTCACCTGCAGATTAAAAATAAAATTTCTAACTGACACACTAACAGCCGAACCTCCTCTCTGGCAAAATGAATTTATTCATTTAATTTAGTCATCATAAAATACAAAGACCATACAAGTTTTTCATTTTCAAAATTAAAGTTAATAATTTTATTATACAAAAATGATAAAAGGAAGAGCCCTAAGAAATTACTGGGTCAATATCCTTAATTGTTTATAGCACTGACTATTTCAACATACATTTTCTTTTTAAAATTGACTCATGGCTTTAAACATGTTAATGTATTGTTGTAAATGCTTTCTAAACAACCCAACTTTTTCCTCTAGAGTGAACATTGCAAATTTCCTGGGATGGGTGATAATGAAAAGCAGCACCATTTATTAATTTTGTATAACTTATTCTCCACCCCTGAGATTCCTTGGAGGGGAAGAACATATCTTCTCGATCCAGTGCCAGAGGCAGAAAGTGAGAAACTGAAAAAGCAGATCCTGGATGGAGAGAAAATGCCTGCAGCCACAAATAACCTACTACGTACCTCTCTATACAGATTTTGATAGTTGAATTTGTTAATTTCTAGGAAAAACACAATTATCAATAGTTTATTGTTTGTTGAAACAAATCAATAGGTTTGTTCTGACAGAAGTATTTAACTTCTTTAAGTTTTTGAACACAAATAATACACACAGTTTGAAAGGGCATTACATTTTCAAACCATCCTAATATTACATAAATATGCATGAAAAGTTCAATGGAGACATTTTCTTACTATCCGAAAATGTAAACTGATAAGTGCATTAAACTTTCCTTAAGAAAGTTTAAAAAGATTCTTGGCATGTGTTCACCTGGATAAATGTTGTATCTTAAATATTTTCAAGATCAATTCATTGTCAGAAAGATAATTTTATTCTAATTATGCAGCTCCTGGTATAAATAACCAAGTACTCATTTCCCAGTAGAATTGACAAGTGTTTCAAATAATATTTTTTTTTAATCACCAATTTGAAATTTTAACATATACAAGATATCTGTATATGTGTCTGAGTATACAATGCAACTATTTCAAAACAGCCAATTTTTTTCATTTTAATTAATTTATTGTAAACAAAACAGCCAATTCTAATAATGAAGGAATACACTGATTCTTATTAAAGTATTATTTAACATCCTATGTTCAAGCGATACTATAACAAAAATACATAAATGCTATAACTCATATTTTAAATTGTGTCCTTTAATTTTAACTATGTTTCTAATATCTATAAGTAACCATAAAGAAAACAACTTAATAGAATTATTTTAAACAGGCATAAAGATAACTTAATAAAATTCTTTTAAAGCTTTTAATTAAGTTTCTAATCTCTATTAAGTAACCATAAAGAAAATAATTTAACAGAATTATTGTAAACAGGCATAAAGATAACAATAAAATTCTTTTAAAAGTTCCAGTCACACTAGTAAAAATTTTAAAACTGTAAAAAAAGTTATTTATTTTTTATTTTTAGTTACTTTATTATTTTTCAGAGAGAGGAGAAGGGAGAGAGGCAGAGAGGGAGAGAAGCATCCAAGTATGTTTGCCTTTCACCCGCCTCCAGCTACGGAGCTGGCTGGAGACCTGGCTTGCAACCTGGTTATGTTGCCCTGGCTGGGAATCAAATCAGCAACCTTTGGGTTCGCAGGCCGGCGCCTTATTCACTGTGCCACCAGCCAGGGCCTATAAAAAAGTATTTAAAAAGCAATGGTTTTTATCAAAAAGAAAGGTGAAGCTGAAATGCTCAATTAGTTCTTTCTCTAATATTTAAAATGTTTTCTTTAGAAATACACTTGTATTTTTTATCATTATCACTATTATAAAGAAATAAAGGCCAAAGAAGAATTCCTTGCACGTTTCATTTTCTCCAGTGATGTTAATAGAATACCTTATTCTGTAGTATTAATACATAAAATAGTGACATACTTTCTTTCAGAATTTAAATTACTGTATTCATGTCCATTATAATTTAAACCAGATAAAATATAATCATTTTCTGAGTATTTAATAGACTTCTATATTGTATTCCTAGCCTAAATTGGCTTTATTTATTTATTTATTTTCAGAGAGAGGGGAAAAGGAGAGAGGCAGAGAGGCATCAATATATAATTGTCTTTCACCAGTCTCCAGCTATAGCCCTGGCTGGAGACTGGCTTGCAACCTGGTTATGTCGCCCTGGCTGGAATCGAATCAGCAACCTTTGGGTTCACAGGCTGGTGCCTTATCAACTGTGCCACGAGCCAGGGCTATAAATCTTATGATCTAATAAAGTCAAATATGTAGATCCCTAAAATGATATCAGGTTTAAAAAAAAAATTGCATAGTGTATTCCTAACACAATACTACTGGGTGCCTTTTAGTAACACAATACTACTTGTCCTTTTTATTTTTTATTAATGCTACATTTTATTACTACTACTCCCAACTTCCTGAGGCATAATCATCCCTCACTGCTTCCATTTAATAAACAATGTACCTTCTCCTTTTCCATAAGGATTATAAACACAAAGCAACGGATAGTCCCTAAGATTGCTGACACCTAAATATATACGTATAGCACAGGGACACTGATTAAATTTATATTTGAAGTAAACTCATACAATTTTATTTATTTAAAAATATAAAATTAAAAATAGAATTGCCTTTTGACCCAGCAATTCCACTTCTGGGAACATATCCTAATAATCCTGAAATACTAATTCAAAACAATATAGTACCACTATGTTCATAGCAGCATTGTTTACAATAGGCAAGATCTGGAAACAGCCCAAATGTCCATCGGTAGATGAGTGGATAAAAAACTTTGGTACATTTACACAATGGAGTACTACATGGCCACTAAAAAGAAAATTTTACCTTTTGTGATAGTATGGATGGACCTAGAGAACATCATGCTAAGTGACATAAACCAGTGAGAGAAAGACAATTACCGCATGATTCCGATCATGTGCAATCTACTGACCAAACAGAACTGACAAGCAAAACGGAGACAGACTCATAAATAGAGAGCAGGCTGACCACTATGGAGGGTATCGGGGGAAGGACAGAGCCAAAAAGAAAAAGAATTCATAGACATGGACGACAGTGTGGTGACTGCTGTGGTGGGGGGAGGGAGTGGATGGGAATAAAACAGGGTATTGGGGATAAATGGTAATGGAAAAAACATAACAAAATTTTAAAAAATGAAACAAAAGTACATGATCTAAATGTATGCCAATGTATTCTACCTAATTCTTACAACACCTCACTATAAATTTTAGTATTAATTTATTTTACGTCGGGGAAAAAGAATGAAAATAGTGACCTGTTTCTACCCTACACTGCTGCTGAAAACCAGTCTTAACTTAAGAATATTATATTGTAAATAAAAAATAATTAATAGATCTTTTTAGATTAAATCTTTAATTTATAATTGGGCATCAGTTAAAAATCTAGGTGATTTATCTAGGTTTACCTAGAAACTGATGTTTTAAAACATACCTTTTATTTACATCATACAAATATTTGAATAAATTCATCACAAAATAACATCAGAGCATGAAATGCTACTGAAAACTTCCCTGGAAATTAACAACTATCCTTAAAGTTTACTTCACATTGCTTTAAAAATCTTATTTTAGTGATTATATAAATATAATACATTTAATCTAAAGCTTGGTGACTTAAACTGATATGCAAACTCTAAGTCGACAAATATGCTACGGTTCCTAATGTACTATCTCAATGATTCCAAGTAAAAGTTTATACTATTTCCTACAAGTAAAGGCAGAGACTTTTTCCATTTGTTTCTCTTCAAATTAAAGTAACTCAGGGAATAAACTGATAAATACTGCAAGTAAATAATTTTTAAATTATGTTTAAGATAAACAAAAGTATAAAGGATAAAAACCAAAAATTATCAAAATTACACTGAAAAATGCAAAGCTGACTTATCTTTAATCTCTTCTTGTTAAATCTAGGCTACTGAAGAATTGTCAACTAATTATTTCATTTTATTGATGACAGTTTCCTCCAGGGAAGTTATTTTAAAAGGTTAACCCTGGAGCAAGTCAAGGCTTCTCCAATCTTTGAAAGTGTCCAGAGCATTGATTATAACTGCAGGAGGTGTTACCTTCTACCCAGAGAATTCACCCTGCACAATTTTACATTCTCACTACCAAAACAGCTTTGATTCAGCAATTCAAACTACCTCAGCTGATATTAAATGAAGAACCCCAGAAAAAGGACTGGTAGTTAAAATAAAAAGGGGAGAAATACAGATTATGGCTATAATAGCACAAAGCTCAAAAGTCAAGCAGATTTGAAAAACACACAAGGTGATTCAAAAAAGAACAACATGACAGAAATTAAGCAAGATTTTTATGTATGCATGCTATACATTTCAATTCATCTCAACTGCCATTGAAATTCTGATCCTACACAAACCCCAAGGCTTTTGCTTACTTTCAAAACCTACAACCTCTCTTTGTCTAAGTCTACAGATTTACTCCTTAGGGAGGCAAAATAGGAACAACAACAATAATAATAATAGAAATATGTATGTAATTGAGAAATAGAAAGACTAAATTATAATCAGATAATTATAACCAATATTTTATCATGTAAAAATGAGATGACAAATTGTTTAAAATCCAGTATTTTTCCTCTTGCACTTAGTGAAAAGGCCTATGGTCTACTTTAAAAGTTATTTGAAGTTAGGTATAAACAGAGGTAGAGTAATAAATAT
Organism: Noctilio leporinus; assembly: GCA_004026585.1. Lineage (NCBI taxonomy): Eukaryota > Metazoa > Chordata > Mammalia > Chiroptera > Noctilionidae > Noctilio > Noctilio leporinus. Next base: position 90,564 of record PVIW01003627.1, on the reverse strand, counting down.
TAAACATTAGAGGGCTGGTAATATTATCCTTGGGATGATGTCAGGATATAAGGGTATTCTATGCTGTTATAGCTAGCTACCCCCTAAACCAAAGGAAGTATACACTTAATTAATTAATTAGTTAATTAGAGAACAATCTAGATGCAAAGAGCTACCACAGAATGGCTTAATTGCATGTATCTCAAAAACACTGACTAAAATTCCAGAAAGTAATTGGATTTTCAAAACTGACTGTAGGTTTTTACCCAACCAAGTCAGTCATGACAGGGCCAGAAGGTAATGACATATCTGCCACTGATGTAAACAGCAGACTTGTCTTCTGTCAAGATTTGAAATCATAAAGGAATAAGCTGTGGTTAACAACCTCTCTCCAAATACTAGAGCTGTCATTTCATTGTTTTCTTTTGCTGGCATGGGGGCTAGTGTAGCCTCATATATCTGCAGTTCCTAAAGTGATAAGCTTCTTTTTATTTTTTTAATTTCTTAAGAATTTAAAAAATTTATTTGCGTACTTAAACTACCCTTTTACATCAAAAGTGTAGATGTTCCACCTCTGACCCATGTGGTTCAGGTGGCTGGGTGCTGTCCTGTAAAGCAGAAGGGCACTGGTTTGGATTCCCCATCAAGGCACAAGCCTGGGGTGTCGGGTTCCATTCCTGGCCAGGTCGGCATGCGTACTCAAGGAAACCAATCAATGTTTCTTTCTCTTTCTCCCTCCCTTTCCCTCTTTTAGTTTTCTCCCCTGGTTTTTATACAGTTCTTCAATGTCATGAGTATCCCATCTTTTCCCAATGGAGGCCAGGTTCTTGAAAGTTTTCCACATCACATCCTTGTAGAGTTTCTTCTGCAAAGAATCCAGAAAGGTCACAGCCACATCCTCAATGTTCAGTGAGCCCATTTCTGGGTCTCCTGGGTCTCCCTGAGTCTGCCCCACAACTCCCATGCCAGAGCAGATTACACCAGTGCAGAAAATGAGGCAGAGCCACCAAGGGCCTTAGGAACACAAGATTATCAAACCCCAGCTGGACGGAGTGAGAAGGAAAGCGCTGGCCACTTTGGTGCCTCACCCAACCCTAATGTGCTAAGCTTTTAACCTGTTCTGGAATTCTTGAATAATCTTTTATAAACTCTACAATACAACAACTTACATTTTCTTTAATTAATTTACCGTTTCTTGCAAAATTAAACTTTAAAATTTGGAATTAGGCCCTGGCTGGTGGCACAGTGGCTAAGGCACCAGCCTGCAAACCCAAAGGTGGCTGTTTCAATTCCCCAGTCAGGGCACATAACCAGATTGCAAGCCAGGTCTCCAACCAGGTCCATAGCTGGAGGCAGATGAAAGGTAACCATACATTGATATCTCTCTCCCTCTCTGCCTCTCTCCCTTCCCCTCTCTCTAAAAGATAATAAACAAAATCTTAAAAAAATTTTTTTAAATAAAAATACTGCTTCAATTTATATTTGCACAAATACCTAAACTTAGTATATCATCCAGTTTATTACCAATTTATATGCCAATTTTATATGTTGAAAAATGTTGATCTAATAAGCATTTTGTTAATTCCATAAATACTTTGAATGACTACTAAAAAAGTCAATTGAACAAAAGTATATTTAAAAGCTCCAAGAAATTTTAAAGTTTTTGAGTCCCTGAGACCTTAAAAAAAAATCTCTTGCCAAACATGCTGTTTTTACTAAATACTAGCTACTACATTGCACTGTTATTGTTAAAAATAAAAGCAAGGCTCTACTGACATGGTACTTCTTATTACTATCTATTAACTATTAATAACCAACTAGAATCGTATTACATTTTCCACTCACCAACTTCAATAAATATCAATACTTAGTTTGAAATAGCAAGAGCTTGAAGTACTTGGTTAGAAGACTATGAATTCAGGTAATAGTTAAGAAAGTGTAACCAAAATTTTGTCACTTGAAATACTGAAAAAAAATCATGCCCTATTTTACATGACCACTATAATGACTCCACATATATTTATTGAGAAAATCCTAATAGTGTAATCAATCAGCTTTACAAATCTGTCTGTCATAAAGGGAGAAGGATCCCAAAATGAATAAAAATCAAAAACTCAATAGCCAAAATACAAAAGTTAAAGCTATAGCTTATCAAAAGGGAAGCAGGCCCTGGCTGGTGGCACAGTAGATAATGTTTGCCCATGCCTGTGAACCCAAAGGTTGCTGGTTCAATTCTCCAGCCAGGGCACATAACCAGGTTGCAGGCCAGGTCTCCAGCCAGATCTAAAGCTGGAGGCAGGTGAAAACCAACCATACCTTGATGTTTCCTCTCCCTCTCTGCCTCTTTCCCTTCCCCACTTTCTAAAAATAAATAAAATCATTTAAAAAAAAAAAGACCAATAAATAAATAAACCTACACTACGTTATAGGACATTTCTTTAAAGTGATATGATTAATTTTTTAACACCAAAAAAAAAAAAAAAAAAAAAAAGGAAAAGAAGCTTCCATAGAGGAAAATAAAAGGATTCAAGATCAGAATGGTACTAAATTTTTTAATTGCAACTAGAAGACAATAAAACAAAGCTTTCAAATTTCAGGATGAAAATGATTTTTTGACGTAGAAGTGTATGTCTAGTTTAATTATGAAAATAAAGTGAACAGCTCTGGAGGGTGTGGCTCAGTAGGTTGGAGCATTGTCCCAGGAGGTTCAAGGTCAAGGTTTGTTTTCCAGTTGTGGCACATACCCAGTTTTCTGGTTGATCCCCAGGCAACCCATGTACAAAAAGGCAATCAATCATTGTTTTTCTCTCACAACTTATATCATTTCTCTCTCATTCTGTCTTTCTCCTTCCTTCCCCACCTCTCTCTCTCTCAAAAAACACAAGCAAACAAACAAAAACAAGTAATGAAGAATGGCCTCACATAAGGATAAAAAGAAAATAAAAAAAATAAAGGCCTGGGGGAAGGAACATAAAATGGAGCGCAAATAGCCTCTTCAACAAATGGTGTTGGGAGAATTGGACAGGCACATAGGCACATGCAAAAAAAAAAAAAAAGAAAGAAAGAAAGAAACTAGACCACCAACTTACACTATACACCAGAATAAATTCAAGACGGATAAAAGACTTAAATATAAGCCATGCCACCATAAAAGTCCTAGAGGAAAACATAGGTGAAAAAATTGTAGACATCCCATGCAGCAATATTTTCACTGATATCTCTCCCACGACAAGGGAAATAAAGAAATAAACAAATGGGACTACATCAAACTGAAAAGTTTCTGCTCAGCTAAAGAAAACAGCAACAAAATGAAAAGGGAACATTTGTCAAAGACAAGGGTTTGATCTCCAAAATATATAAAGAACTAACATGACTTGACACCAGCGAGACAGATAACCCAATTTAAAATTGGGCAAAGGACCTGAACAGACACTTCTCCAAGAAGGGCATAAAAAGGGCCCATAGGCATATGAAAGAATGCTCAGTATCACTAGCCATTAGAGATGTAAATTAAAACCACAACGAGATATCACTTCACACCTGTCAGAATGTCCATCATCAACAAATCAATAAACACAAGGGCTGGTGAGAATGTGGAGAAAAGGGAACCCTAGCATACTGTTGGTGGCAATGTGGACTGATGCAGCTATTATGGAAAAATATGGAATTTCCTCAGATAACTAAGAATAGAACTGCCTTATGACCCAGTGATTCCACTGCTGGGATTATACCTGAAGAACCCTGAAACACCAATTCAGAAGAACTTATCCACCCTTATATTCATAGCAGCACTATTTACAATAGCCAAGTGATGGAAACAACCTATGTGCCCATCAGCAGATGAATGGATCAAAAAATTGTGGTACATTTACACGATGGAGTTCTATGTGGCAGAAAGAAAGGAGGAACTTCTACCATTTGTGATAGCATGGATGGAACTGGAAAGTATCATGCTTAGTAAAATAAGCCAAGTAGCAAAAAACAAATACCATATGATCTCACTTAATACAGGAGAGTAATGAACAAAACAATCAGATGAGTAGAATGGGACAAGAGGCACAGGGAAAAAAAAAAGGAACAGAATGACAATTGACTAGGGGAGAGGGAGATAAGGGGAAAAGTGAGGGAAGGGTTCAGTCAAGAAGCTAGTGTGAAGGACCCACGGACATGAACAATGAGGTGAAGACTGACTGGGGGTGGGGGGGTGGGCAGGGATGGTGGGGCCGGGGAGAGTAATGGGGGAAAAGTGAAACAACTATAATATAACAATAATAAACATTTTTTTAAATTTTAAATAAGTAAAATAAATAAAGGCCTGACTGGTGTTGCTCAGTGGATTGAGTGCTAGCCTCTGAATCAAAGGGTGGCTGGTTCGATTCCCAATTCCTGTTCAGGGCACATGCCTGGATTGTGAGCCAGGTCTCCAGTTAGGAGTGTGTCAGAGGCAACCACACGTTGATGTTTCCCTTCCTTTCTTTCTCCCTCCCTTTCCCTCTCAAATAGTAAATAAATAAAATAGGAAAAACAATAAAGGCAGTGTTCAGGTGTACAAGGTTTAAAATGTTTATGTTGTATTCACTCTTTGATGACTCCAACACACTGAAGGCATATATCCAAAAGCAAGGGTTCATTATTCATTAGATCCAGGACACAGAAGATCCAACAAATGAAAGAATCTAAGGACAGTCCCATGATGAGAAAGGCGAGAAGGCAGGTTTAGAAAGTGACCAGTCAATATTGGAACTAAAGTCCACTATTTCAAGAGCATTCTCTAAAAGAGCATTAAACTGAAAGATTATCTGATAAGTGTGACTATGTAAAAAAATTACTGAAAGGCTAACCAAGAGCTGAATAAATACCAAGAAAAAATTAAGCCCTACAAAATTATTAATTCCATGAAAAGAAACATAGAAAAATGAAAAATAAGCACGGTGTCTACCTGGCTCAGCCATAAGCAATATTATAGCAATAATATATTTGCTTGCTGATTTAATCCAAAAACTGTAAGAATAGTAAAGACATTCTTGTCCATCCATAAACAAATGTGACTGATACATTAAGAGACAGCATTATCATTTTAAATGTAAAATTGCAAATATAAGTAACACTAAAATTATTGAGGGTGATTATCTCTAGGGAGCAGAACTAATCAGTGGAAAAGGATTAGAAAAGGATAATTGTTATTTTGATATATGCCTTTTGCTTTTACTTGACTTCAAGATACATGTATGCATCCTTTTAATGTTCTGCAGTTTATTTTTAAAAATTTTAAGTGTAGGTTTTTTTACTTTTTAAATTTTAACTGAATTTATTGGGGAGACACTGATTAATAAAACGATATGGGTTTTAAGTGTACAATTCTATGACACATCATCTGTATACTGTATTGTGTGTTCATCATCCCAGGTCAAGTCTCCTTCCATCATCATTTATCCCCCCCCATAACCTCTTCTACCTCCCCTAACCCTCTTTCACTCTGGTGATCACTATACTGCTTGTTGTCTGTGTCTATCATTTTTGTTTTGTTTTGTTTTGGCTTAATCCCTTTGCTTTTTTCACCAAGCCCCCACACAACTTCCCTCCCTTCAGATAGCCATCAGTCTGTCATCTATGTCTATGGATCCGTTTCTCCTTTGTTTATTTTATTTATGAGACTCCACAAATAAGTGAAATCATATGGCATTTGTCTTTCTCTGACTGGCTTATTCCACTTAGCACCATACTCTCCAGATCCATCCAGGCTGTCACAAAAGGTAAGATTTTCATTTTTATGGTGCAGTTATTATTCCATTGTGTAAATCTATTACAGCTTTCTCCCACTTATCCACTGATGAGAACTTGAGCTGCTTCCAAATCTTGGCTACTGTAACTAACACTGCAGTGAACATAGGGGGTGAATACAGGATAAGGCAAAAGTAGACTTAGAATTGTTCATATGGAAAATAATACACAATTAATAATTCAAGAATAAACTCTATTCTGCATACTCAAAACTATAAACCTACTTTTGCCCTACTCTGCACATTCTTTCAAATTAGCGTTTCAGGTTTCTTCAGATATATTCCCAGTAGTGGAATTGCTGGGTTATAAGGCAATTCAATTTTTATTTTTTGAGAAATCTCCATACTGTTTCCCACAGTGGCTGCACCAATCTGCATTCCCACCAACAGTGCAGAAGTTCCCTTTTCTATACAGCCTCTCCAGCACTTGTTGTTTGTTGATTTATTGATGATGGCCATTCTGACAGGTGTGAGGTCATATCTCTGTGGTTTTAATTTGCATTTCTCTGATGATTTGTGATGGTGAGCATATTTTCATATGTCTATTGGCCACCTGTATGTTCTCTTTGGAGAAGTGTCTAGTCAGGTCCTTTGCTTGTTTATTGATTTTGTTGTTGTTGCTGAGCTTTATAAGTTCAGCAAATGTATTCCTCCATTCATTTTTGATGGTTTCCTTTGCTTTGCAAAACCTCTTTAGTTTGATATAATCCTACTTATTTTTCCTTTTGTTTCCCTTGTCCAAGGAGATATATCAGAAAAATTATTGCTATGAAAAATCTCCAAGATTTTGCTGCCTATGTTTTCTTCCTGAATTTTTATGATTTTGAGTCTCATCTTTGTCTTTAATCCATTCTGAGTTCATTCTTGTATATAAGAAGACGGTCTAGTTTCATTTTTTGCATGTACCAATGCAGATTTATTTTCATTTGTCATACTCTCATAAACACACCTATATAGTGTATAGATGATGTGTCATGGAATTGTGCACCTGAAACCTGTATAATTTTGTTAACCAGTGTCACTCAATACAGCCAATGAAATAGGAAAAAGAAAAATAACTGAATAAACTTTAACCTCCACTGATTTTATTTATTTCATTTCATTTTTATATATTTTATTTATTATTTTTAGAGAGAGGGGAAGGGAGAGAGGCAGAGAGGGAGAGAAACATCCATGTATGGTTGCCTTTCACCTGCCTCCAGCTACAGACCTGGCTGGAGACCTGGCTTGCAACCTGGTTATGTGTCCTGACTGGGAAATCGATCTACTGATTTTATTATAAAACATTTTCTAGGACTTCTCACTCTCTGTTTTACTAAATATAACTGACTTCAATCTCTACCTTATCAATTACACTTATGGCCTGAAAAGTATAAACTCTTACCAATGATAGTTTAAGTACTGACTTACACCTATGGTTCTAGTACCCAGATGAGCACAATAAACATCACCTAGGGTATTCTCAGATACACAAATACTCAGGCCTAACCAGATCTTCTGAATCAAAATCTGGCACTGGTGCAGGATAATTTGTTTCACCAGGGGTGTGTGATACATAGTAAAATTGGAATCTATACACCAGTGACTCCCAACCTGCTTTCCATTAAAACTACTTTTACAGAACATGTCCATCAGTCAATGCAGAAAGGGAGAGATCAGTGAGGTGCCTCAGGCACACAGTTTAAGGAGGCACTCACTCTCAGTGTCCGACAAGTAATGCACAACCTTGAGAGTGAGTGACTCCTTAAATTTTGCCCCTTTGTCCACCCCTGCAATTAAAACGAAATGATTTAAAGTGTCACCTACTTTCCTTGCCCCACCTTTTTTGAAATCAACTAAAATGCCTAACAAGAGGCATATGAGAAAATATAAATGAAGAAACAAGTATGAGTAACCCTCAAAATGAACAATCACACACTGAATAATTAGTATTTGGCTACGGGTATACTATTTCCACTCCAAGTAATATATTATGCAATGAAGATTTAAACACTAAAATTACTAGTTATGGTAATCTCAGAAGTATTGTGGAAATTTATCTGATACATACATACTACTCCTCCAACATGAAATATTCATACATTTTTGATAATCAAGTTGTGAAGTATCTACAATACAATAAATTGAAATATCTGTGATTTTTCAAATTGTGATGTATGGGGATCCAAGATTCATAGAAGAAATCTCAGGGACTATTGTAGAGGTGGTTCCAATCCTCACTCCACCTTCAACCAATGTGGTTCCACAGAGTTAAATATATATTACAAAACTATCTACTTAGAGGCATAATTCAACTGATTGAAAAAAAGGCTTATCCTCACAATGATATGAATCCAATTTTAGTACCTTTAGCTTATACTAAAAATTAAGAATAGGGATGCCATATACCCAGTTATCCTTCTTGAGTATCTACCTGTAAAATCTAAAAACATTTAGAAACATTTATTTGTAAGATATATATAGCCATATCTTCATTGCAGCATTATTCACAATGGCCAAGGCATGGAAACAGCTTAAGTGTCTCTTGATAGATGATTGGATGAAGATGTGGTACATATATACAATGGAATACTACTGAGCCATAAGAAAAGGTTGTGACAACATGGATGGATCATGAGAATATCATGCTAAGCAAAATAAGTCAGAGGGAAAAGTCAAGAACAATATGATCTCACTCTTATGTGGTATGCAAAACTGAAAGCAATAATTGAACAAACAAAAGCTCACAGACATAGAAAGCTTCATGGTGGTTACCAGAGGGAAGGGGAAATCAAGGGGAAAAATACACAGTGATGGGAGGAGATTTGACTTTGGGTAGTAACCACACAATGCAATACACAGATGATGCATTATGGAAGTGTACTCCTGAAACCCATAAAAATGTATTAATAATGTCACCCTAATCAACTTAATTTAAAAAATAAAATGTAAAGAAATAAAAGCAAATAATGGGATGCAGATCTTCTTAAAGCTTTGACATGCACAATATCAATTACTACTTGAGTAAGATAAAAGCCTTATATTAAAATATAAATATTTGCAAGAAATGTAACTGAAATACTAACAACACTGAGTAGAGGCGATATTGTCTCACCAGAAACTATCAGAATTCACTTTAGCTGTTATATGAAAACTGATAAACCACAAAAAACAAAGTAGTGGCTCCCCGCCTTTTATCAACTATGGAAACCTTTCTTCAAGTATGATTTGAAAAATGTACAAAAAATGAAAACAAGCAAAGCTATTCAAACTTAAAAGAATGAGGCAGCTTCTTCCCTACTTCTCCTCCTTTGCCTGCTTCCTAAAATACCCTCCTTTTTCACACCTGTCCCCTTGCACAGCCCTATAACATTGAGCAGGCCTTTAAGAACTACCAGAAAAACACTATGAAAAGGTAAAATCAAAATAATAAAATAATTATATTGAGACTAAAAAGATGCCATATTTAAATGTTCACTATGTAGAAAGTTACTAAAATAAAGGTTATATTCAGTTATTATAAAATAAAGCATATAAACTAATAATTTCAACTTCAAAGTCTGTAACATACTAAATGTACTAAATACTACAGTATTTAGAAATTAGCTGCTTTTATTTTTCCCAAGGAATGATGAGTTGCTGTGATTGAGTAAAACATAGAAAAAATATCAGGGCAATGAAATGTTTTATCCAAAATACAATTCCTACTTATAAGAACAAAATGACTGACTATGCTAATGTTACTGACAAACTTCCTCCCTCCTGTTTGGGATATTAATGGATAGTCAATTCAAAGATCTTTGCTATGGCTTCCTATATACAGGGTGCACGCAATAAAGTGGCAATATTGTAGTAACATAAACATACCACAAAAGTGTTATATTTTGAAATCAATTTATTCTTACATTTAAATACATAAACACAGTTGTTAATTTTTAAATTGTTCAAATAAGTCTTCATTTGCTGCAATAATAGACTCAATTCAACTTCAGAATCTTGAGCATGCTTTAATTAACTTTTCTTTATCCATGGACATCATAATGTTTTCAGTCTTAGCTTTAACAGCCTCTTCATTGGAATGAGGTCATTTATTAACTTCTCTCTCACAAATGCTATCTACATAATTGTCCAAAGGCTTTGCATCTGGTGAACTAAGAGGCCAGATTTCCTTTGACCAGAATTCAGGAACACTGACATTGAGAAATTCTTGCACCTTTTTGGCATTCTGTGCTGGTGCACCATCTTGGTGGAAGAGAAAATGACATCCATCTGTGAGTTGCTTCGTCCATGATACAACTGCTTTTCTCCAAATGTCAAGAGAAACATCAGCAGTCACCTTCAAACCTTGTGGAAAAAAGTGTGGAAGTGTGGGATTACGGTATCTCCTTCATTGCTGACAACACCTAACACCATCACTGTAGCAGGAAATGTCATTTTCATGACAATTGGGACTTCATGAAGATTCTCATGGAGACACCTGCTGTCTCTCCTGTTGACTATTTGGTCCTGCTGAAAATTCTTTGCATTGAAGAAGAAAATCAGAGGGTTTTTTCCTTTGGGATTTTAAAATTTTGTTAGCAGTTTCCTTGCTTTTTCAAAGCACCTTTCCTCTGTCTGCTGTGTCATAACTGGCCTCTTCTAAGAACATACGACCTGTATCTGATACCTTCAGCAATAATCTTGCAAACCATTGCATCTGACACCTGCAGTTCTCTTGCTATGGAGCATATTCACTTTCCTGGATCTTCATCGATGATCTCCTGGATTCTGTATACATTATCTGGACTTGTGCGATCCTTGGGTACCTTATGCGTTTTCCTTGTTGGTGTGGCAACATCAGAGTCAGCATCATATACCTTCTTCACATTGTCAACTGTAGGTAAAGGGATGTTACTGAAGTCCTCAATTTCCTTAGCAGTTTGACCTGCACGCAGTCCAGAACTTATGGTTGCTCTAACATCATATTCCTTCGACATGACAGTTGCTCTCAGAATTTAATACTTTATATCTGAAACAATGACGTTAAATCATAACCTTAGAAACATGTTTTTGAAAACAAGAAGCACGTGAAATAAGGAGATGCAATATTACTGCCAATGTATTACACGCATCCTATACTCTTTGGCCTCAAAAAAACCTTACAGAACAATAAAAAAATTTCGGCTTTTGGGGAGACTGAGCATAAGGCCCGTGAATTGGTCCTAATGGCAGAGAAGAAATTAATGAAGACTATCCAGCAGAAATTCATGAATACTTATCAACGTTTGAGAATTCCATTGGTGCTGTAGATGACATACTGAAGACCATGATGTCTGTTTCTAGAAATGAGTTGTTGCAGAAGTTGGACCCAATTGAATAAGCAAAAGTGGATTTAGTTTCTGCCTACACATTAAATTCGAAGTTTTGGGTTTATTTGGCAACTCAGGGAGTTAATCTTAAGGAACATCCAGTAACGCAGGAATTGGAAAGAATCAAGCATTTACATGAACAGAGTCAAGGAAATAACTGACAAGAAGAAGGCTACCAAGCTGGACAGAGGTGCAGCTTCAAGATTCGTAAAAAATGCCCTCTGGGAACCAAAACCAAAAAGTACATCCAAAGTTGCCAATAAAGGAAAAAGTAAAAAATAACCTTTTGATTTTGATGTACACATGTTTAAAAAGTTTATCATTTTTATTATTTTATATAACATAGATGATGATTATGTGGCAATGTATAGTTTAAATGTATTCCTTATTTAATTCATATATAAAGTTTACATTTAAATTTGTAATGCTAAATACATTTTCCCCCAGAAAGATTAAGTTATCTTTATTGACTTTTCTATAGAGCACTGTGGTTTTTTAACATTGTGGTACATTTTATATTTATATTTGACCATCTCTCTTGACTGGACTCATTTCCTTATATAGATCAACTTTTCAAGTACCATTTATAAGCAACTATGAAATTTAAGTTAAATGTTCTTTGTAAACATCTATTTTAAATAATGACTTTATGAAGTATGCTTTCTGAAGGCTAAAGTTAAAATACATCTTTTTTCACTATATACAAAAAAAAAGTGAAGTGACTTAAATGTCCATAGTTTTTCTGTGTAGTTGCTTAATCATGTTTTCATGATTTTGGAAATTGCTTCTTTTGATATTTGAAGTGTGAGTTTAAGACTTTAAGGTTATACTTTAAGTTTTGGCATTTAGCCTTTATGTCTCACTTAAAGTAAAATATATTCTTATTAATCGTACATGGGAAATGAGACTATATATTGATGGCTGAATTTCGGCATAATGGTTGTGTCCTATCAAAAAGGCCTGTAAACATTGTGTAGCTGACCTGTTTATTCTTTCCTTTTGAGTAAACTTGCCCTTGAAAGTAGGAAAATAGGTTTTAGAAATAATTGGGATTGGAGAAATTCAATTGTTTCTGATGTGTAGTGTCCATGGTTCTGCAATTGGTCTCACTTTTCCAGATTGATTATGTTTTTGAGGCTGTACCACATACTGTATATACTGGCATTTGTAGCAACTTTCCATGTTACATAATGCCACTTAAGCAGAGGAGAAATTCAAATCACATATTGTGTTTATATTCTGATTTATTTTTTCTGAAATATTTGTTACAGATAATTCTAATTAAACTTACTTTTTATGTCTGAAAAAAAATTTCTAGAATGGGAAAGGCTTAGTTGATATAGTAGCAGGGACAATATAATTACATAAAATATTTCAACTAGTCCTCAAACATACAAACATCTGATTTTCTTTACTAAATTACACTTTCAAATATTACTGCAAGCCCTGGCTGGTGGCTCAGAGGATAGGTGCCAGCCTGTGAACGCAAAGGTCACTGGTTCGGTTCTCCAGCCAGGGCACATAACCAGGTTACAAGCCAGGTCTCCAGCCAGGTCCTCCAGCTGGAGGCAGGTTAATGGCAACCATACATTGATGCATCTATCCCTTTCTTCCTCCCTCCCTGCCCTTCTCTCTGAAAACCTTCAAAAAAAATTTCTTTTTAATTCACTGCATTGTGATCCTGTTTTAAATATCATGTTAAAATAGATTGACAGGATCTATTCTAACCACAAACTACTGTGTCAGAAAGTTCATTCACTATTCATACCTTGAAGCGTGAAATAGTTTAAATTATAGATATAAGATCCGCAATATGCAGACTATACCAAAGAAATGTACACTTGAAATCTATGACCTTTTTAACCAATGTCACCCCAATAAATTTAATGAAATAAAAGATAATGTATTTTACATGAGTTACTTCAACCTAAACCTCAATTTATTTTAGTTACTTACATTCTACTAAAAACACCATTGAAACTTGTAAGAAATACTTTGCATATCCATGAAGACTGAAAAAAATATACACAATCAACCTAAGAAATCTACCTAAAGCATTTTAAGGACCTCAAAATCTATTAACAAAAATACGCATTAAGAGTTGGGCTGGGCCTTAAATATAGTTGACCATTGAACAACATGTGTTTCAGTAGTGCATATCCAATTATATATGGACTTGCTTTTAAAAATAGTTTTTTCTCTTCTTTATGATTTCTTAGTAACATTTTCTTTTCTGTAGCTAACTTTTTTGTAAGAATTCAGTATAAAAAATGTATAATATACTAAACATGCTAAGCAACTACTTATACTATAGGTAAGGTTCTGGTCAAGAGTTGACTATTATTAATCACTACAACTTGAGAGAATCAAGTTATATACAAATTTTTGATTGTGTGCAGGGAGGGAGAAGGTGGAGTGTCAACACCTTCTGTTCCCCCACACACTGTTCAGGAATCAACTGTATTAACATTTCAGGGTTAACAAAGGAGGAAACATCTTCCCTCTGACATTTGTACATTGATGTATCCAAGAATTTCTTCACAATTTTAATTACAAAAATAAACTCTATATTCTTATAGAAGGTGCCACTTTACTTTTTTTTGTGAAGAGAAAAACTGTACTTAAATGTAAAAGAAACGCACACTTCACAAAATTTGCCTATTCAACAGACCCTAAAAATAAGACATAAAATAAAAGTAGCCTAACAAATATGTAGAGTTCAATAAATACTACAATTTACTATTTGGAATGTATGTCTTATGCTGAAAGTATTTTATTTGTGCCTCTAAAGAGTGTTTTTTTTTTTTAAGAAATTACAAAAAATACTGATTTTTTCTCACTTTCCACTTAAAGGATAAGGATTAATTGAAAGTAGACTTCTTTTATTTTCTAACATCATTAAATTAGGTAAGAAAAGATTTACAAAGACAGTCATGATATTTGTTCAAAAATATTTCAATAATATTGATAAGAATTTGGTAGTTTAAGCTTTAAGTTTAGCTTTAGCTAATAACAAACACAAAAATTTGGAATAAAAAAATATTCATTTCAAAGTCATTATGTAATATTTTTAGATACTTAAGATGTAATTTTGTCCTTGGTTGTTAACTGCAAAATAATGCAGAACAATTTTTCGTTCTAAATAAATGATAATAGGTAAGATTATGTTTAAGATTTACTTTTGAAGAAATACATTAAAATAAATTATGACATAATAAAACAGTTATAAAATGCCCCGTAAAATGTAAAAGAAATCACACTTACATCCATAGCTCTCTTAATAAATGGTATCTGTGTGCCACTGTCCAGATCTTCATTTATAATAAGCCTTCTAGCCCACTGGCCTGCCCTGACAACACCACTGCCATGAATTAAAACCATCAGTTTCTGTGGATTTGTCAAAGCATCTTCACTCATAAAAATAAAACTCTTTGGTTCACTCTCAGTGGCATCTACCTGTAATTTAAAAAGTTAAATAATAAATAAATGTTTTTTGATCAAGCATAAATATAACTGAAAAAACAACTAATGGTTACTATAAATTATAAAATTGCTATTACAGAATTATATAAAAAACATTTTAAAATAAAATTACAATATTCATTAAAGATTAACAATTACATACACAGTGGATGAGTATAAGACATGTGATAGTAATTTAAATATAAAAAGAATATTTGAAATATGTGTTCCTACATTATTGCTATACATTAATAACCGTTATTTAAAAAATAACTGACTTTAAGTACTTTTTGAGTACTATTTTTAAGTATTATCTAGATACTGTCCAAATTGTTTTAAATATATTATCTCCATCACAATTTCATTAAGGTGGTACTATTATACTCTTTTATAGATTTAAAAATTGAGATCTAGAGAGCTTAAATAACTTGCCCAAGGTCACATGGCTATCATGCCTAAAATTCTAAGAGAGAAGTATACTTCACATAAAATAGAAAACAGACAAACCCAATTGGAAATTACATCTAAAATCATATATTACTCAGAAAGTCTACCAAACTTTTAAAAGATGGGAGAGAGAACTATTTAAAAATTCAAAAACCTACTGTTTTATGTAAACAAACTTTAAAATTTCATTCCGAGTATGAACATTAGATTGTATAATAACTATTTAGCAAAAGAATATTATTGGTGTACTCAGAAAACCTTACTTTATGTACTAGTTATTTATGGGATGAAAAGTAATTATTTTTATTTTTGTGATTGTACTTAATTATACATATAATTTATATTTGAAAGACTCAAAAGACTTCTAGGAAGTATTAGTTCTCCAATTGTTCATTATATGCACCATGGCACACAGTGAGTCATCTACCACATGAGCAGTGCCACGTAGCTAGGAAAGGAAGCCTTTGTGTAGCCTCACCAGAGACAAGGAGTGAAAGTCTTGATGGCTGGTAATATACACATCCTCGAATAGAGAATGTAAATCCACCTGCTATGAAACTCAATAGTTCTTCACCTCATCAATGGAAGAGAGATGTGAAGTGTAACAGAATCATATCAGTTTTGACTGCATGAGATATCCTAAGTAAACAAACTACAATAATGATAGGGGGCATGAGTGAAGTCACAAAGGAGGGGAAGAGGATGAGAAAAAGAGGAAAACCAAATCTAGGTAATTTCTGTCTACTTAAGAACATTGTATGTAAACAGAAGTGACTTAAAAAAAAACAAAACTGGTGATAAGATAAAAATAAAGTAAAAAGCGAAGTTGTCAGTTTGCAATAAAAAAGGCCACAGAGGTCTCTTGTCATTCATTTATCAATGAGTACATTTACATAGATAAAAGTGCTTCTTTTTAAAAAAGATTTTATTTTATTATTTTCAGAGAGAGGGGAAGGGAGAGAAGCAGAGAAGGAGAGAGACATCAATGTATGGTTGTCCTTCACCTGCCTCCAGCCATGGACCTGGCTGGAGACCTGGCTTGCAACCTGGTTATGTGCCCTGGCTGGGAATCGAACCAGTGACCTTTGGGTTCCCTGGCTAAAAGTGCCTCTTAAAAGTCAGCAAGGCCTTAAAGCACGGGTGGCACACACAAGGCCCCCAGGCCGAATCTGGCCCCCCATCTTGTTTTATCCAGCCTGGCACCTTTGGCCAGGCACCTTGTTTCTACCAGGCTCACTTAACTGTTAAGGAGTAGTTACATTTATGCAATCCTAAAATCACATTCGGCCCTTTGAAGGCAACCGCAAGGCTGATGTGCCTCCTGGTGAAAATAAGTTTGACACCCCTGCCTTAAAGGATCCTGGAATGGCTTTAAAAAGGACATCTGTTTCTCTCAATGAAGAAAACCTGTTGCTATGGACTTTCTAGAAGGGGCTGATCATTGTTTCTTTTTACTATTTACCTAAGTCACCTGTTACTAAGGAACTCAGTGAATTTTTAAAGCAACGAAATGTTAATATTTTAATTTCCACAGATCTCACTTTAAAACTGAAAGAGTATTTATTTTCAGAAGACAAGTTTTTTTTTTATTATAATGTTCAGAGATTTTTAAGGGGCTACAAATTAAGGTAGCCATGAATAAGTGAATAAAATTTTACTAAATATTCAAAAATGATGACTTTAAAAATATGAGAACATTAGAAAACTCAAGGAAAAAAACAATAAAACTGAACAACATAATGGCATTAATTATTAAGTAATTTTAAGAAGTATGGGTAGTATTTGAGCTTATTATTGGCTAATCATATCAATTGGATACATAACTGCAGTTGGTAACTAGAACTTACTTCAATAAAGTTAATGCTAATTTTTAATACTAATATTTCTATATGAATGCAATAACTTTTTCTTCATTAACTTAAGTTTGGAAATGGCTATCCCATCCATTTATTTTTAAACACAGTAACTTATTAAGCTGAGCTTTCATTAAAGAACACGTACATATAAAGGTCATTCTAGCGTACCACCTCACTTATTGACAGGTCAATTTCAAAGGCTAATTGGTTTGTGAGACTGCACTAAACAAATTTTACCTGTTAACAATTCATTTGGAGATGCTAACGAACCTCAAAAATTGTGGTATTCATTGAAAAATGACTGGGTGTCTGGTTGGAGGTGTGTGGAGGGATTGAGCAGAAAAGAAAAAATGCAAAAATTCATAGACATGAACAACAGTTGGCGAATGCCAGGTGAAATGGGGGAGGGGTAGGTAAAGAAGGTAAATGCCAAAGGTCACAGGTTCGATTCCCCAGCCAGGGCACATAACCAGGTTGCAAACCAGGTCTCCAGTCTGGTCTGTGTCTGAAGGCAGGTGGAAAGCAACCATACATTGATGTCTCTCTCCCTCTCTGCCTCTCTCCCTTCCCCTCTTTCTAAACATAATGAAATAAAATCTTTAAAAAAAAAAAAAAAAAAAAAAAAAAGAAGGTAAATGGGGAGTAAATGGTGATAGAGGAAGACGTGACCTGGGGTGGTAAACATACAATATCATGTACAGATAATGTGTTATAGAATTGTGCACCTGAGACCTGTAGAATTTTATTAACCAGTATCACCCCAAAAATTTCAATAAAAGAGGAAGAAACCAAAACAAAAATATGACTGAATAAACTGAATGAAATTGGTAGACAGTTATTAAGTTTATTCAATATTCTGTGAGTGTGAGATGCTACAATGAGAATTTTGTACTTAAAATACATGAAGTGGGTAAGACATGATCATGATATCATGGGCTTCCATAAAGTGCTATCATTTGAAAAGAAAGAAGTTTCTCTTTCCTTATTAAATAGTTCAACTATAAAACTAAAACTGAGGTCATCATTAGGGGAAAAAACGTTTGGTGGTATATCTGCAATAAAAAGAACAACTGCACCAAAAAACCTCAAACAAATTTTAAAAAAAGAAGAAGAAAGAAAACCACTTACTGCTAGCATCTGTGTGGGATTTAAGATAACAGGAAATTAAGTTATGGAAGAAAAATTTCACAACTACCTTAACTATATGATAATTTAAAGAGAGATTAAATTCCTAAAACATTTTTTCTGTTGCTTTTAGGTTAATAAAACCAGGAAATATTTGTTAACCAAAAATGGACTTGACATTATAGGTACCATATAATATAATGCTCTTTCTACACATATTGGTTTTTCTATATATATTAGTTTTATAATCTATTTTTTTTTAGATTGTATTTATTATTTCCAGAAAGAGAGAGAGAGGAAGACAGAGAGGCAAAGAAGGAGAGAGACATCAATGTATGGTTGCCTTTCACCCGCCTCCAGCTATGGACCTGGCTGGAGACCTGGCTTATAACCTGGTTATGTGCCCAGGCTGGGGAATCGAACCAGTGACCTTTGGGTTCACAGGTCAGCACCTCATCCACTGTGCTACAAGCCAGGGCTATATAATCTACATTTAAATGAGAGAAAAATGTCAGATCAAAAAGAATAAAGTCCTTCTAACTTAATCTCAGACTTTATTATAAAATTAATGAAACATTTATATAACATGATCTTACGGCCAATTATCTTATGATTTGTTCTGAATATTTAGGGGGCTGACATGAATGTAAAGTTTCCCTGAAAATAGATGCATTATAGAGTTAAATGACTCTATTAGTTGTGTTGAAACCCAGGGTTCTTTAAATATTGTTCTTCAAAAACTGAAAGAAGTAAAATTAACAAAAAAGAAAGACTAAACAAAGTGATAAAATTTTATACGGAGTTTCCAGAAGGCCAAATGCAATATACCTTTAATAAAGCCAACACACTAGACCTAAAGTGAAAACTAAAACAAAAAGTTGGAATCCAAAAAGATCTAGTATATTTGTTCCCCAAAAAACCACTGAAATCTTGGTTTTCATGTATTTCTAAAGGAAGGAAAGTTTCCAAATCAACAAGGTTTGGGCCAGCTGTTAGAAAAAGTTTTTTATTCACAAGCACATGGAACAATACCTGGCACCTTTACATAAATATTTGTTGAGTGCATGAACAAATGAGTAAATAATAATATAATCTGTATTTAAGGTTACCCAAAGAAAATTAAAAATAAAAAATATTTTTAATTGAACTATTGAATTGATTTGTAAGGCTAGAGAATATAAAGAAATCTTCAAATCCTACAATTCATAGAATAACATCCCCAAATTTCTAAAGTCTCATGCAAATTGTACTGCAAACAAAATTATCTATATGCAAAGTTTTATGCTTTAAATGAACTCCTCTTCAGTAAGTCTTTTAGACTTATATATATCATAAAACCAGAGAGTTGTCAAGGACAGCAAAGATCATCTAATCTAGTCCCACCCTCACTTCACATATAAAATTACTCTACCTTCATTTGAAGGCTTAATATGTCAAGTTTTACATTAAAAACAAAAAAAACTTTCCTGAGATTTTGAGTTTGAGAATGAATTTCAAACTTTTTCATTCTGTAATGGCAAAATGTGCAAAATTTCAAAAAGCGTTCTGCCAAAAAGGTAAGGAGCTGTGTCATAGAACAGCAAGTATCAGGAATGAATTTGGGAACATGTAAGGACACAACATAGAAGTAAAAAATATCATTAAAAATCAAGAAATAAAGAGATGGTGAATACCTAATGTAAAAAAATATATTGGTTTACTTCAGATAAATAGGTAAAAATAAATTATATCAATGAAATTGGAAAGAGTAGAACACAGTAGTCCTTTTAGTTGTATTATCATTATCCAAAAAAGACTGGAAATCAGTCTTTTTTTTTTTTAATTACATATTAGTGTTTTTTTTACCTACATATATATTTCTATTTATTTCAATTACAGCTTACATTGAACATTATTCTGTATTGGTTTTCAGGCATACAGCCTAGTAGCCAATCATACACCTTACAAAATGCTCCCTGTATCATTTCCAGTGCCCACCTGGCATCACACAGTTATTACAATATACTGACTATATTCCCCACACTGAACTTCACATCTCGGGTCTACTCTGTAGTACACCTTATTTCATTGTGCTCAATCATTCTGAAGATAACTGCTTTTTAAGAACTATTGTGCACAAGGCAATTAGGTGTACTTACAGTAATTTAATATTACCTTATCAACATCAAAACATTAGGCTAGCACAGTCAACCTAAAACAAAAGTTTTCTTCTGAATTGAAAACTATTTTGTTTGGAAATGGAAGCATTTTTTAATATTGGACTTACTGGAATAGAGATTTTTTTCAAGTTACAGTCCTTTTCCAGGAGCTCATATACATACTTCGTGATGATCTAGGTAGGAAAAAAATAACACATTAAGATGCAATGTTCTTTGTTAGCAAAATTCACATAAATTATTATCACTTATCCTTCTGAATAAGTATCTATCTTGGAATTTTTTTATTCTAAATTGGGACTCAAATGATTACTTGTAATAGTTTACTTCCTGTTGCTCTGTGAATAAATATGGGCCTTAATACTATCCATTAGAACCAATTAATATAAACTCCCAAACAAGGACTTCCTTTTTAAACTAATACTTTGTGAGCATATTTTCTTTTCTCAGTATTCCCAGAACCTGCTTCCTCTATAATTTTTCTATTGCTAATGTATCTAATATAGTACTATCATGACCCTGAATCCTAACACCTGTTTTGTATTCACTGAATCAAGGAGGAAAAGGTTGGAGGTATTCTAAACAAAAAGGAAACTGATTCAGCAAAGTTAGGCACCAAGGACTATTACTGCTTGTGGTAGGCAAAAACATGGCTACCCAAAGATGTCCACATTGTAACTCCCAGAACCTGTTAAAATGTTATGTTACTCAGTAAAAAGAGACTTTGTGTATATAATTAATGTTAAAAACCCAAGAAGGGGAGATGATCCTAGATTATCTGAGTAGACCCAATCTAATTTTATAAATCTTTAAAGAAGATTATGGAAAAACAACATGTCAGAAAGATACAAAGTGAAAAGGCCCTAATTGGCCATGCTGGTTTTGAAGATGGAAGGAGATCAATCCAGAGATCCTAAGAGAAAAGGCTAACTCGAGGTGTGGAGCATAGAAAGTGCAAAGTGTAAGGTGAGTATGGAAATAATAACTTTGCAACAAAAAAAAAGGAAGGGAGGAAAGAGGAAAAGGGGAAAGGAAGGAAGGGAATACTGAAAAAGTGATGAATAAATGTTAAAAGAATACAAAACCTGCTTGATGAAAAGCCATCTACCCAAATATGGAATAATCTAGGCATCAAAATAATGACAGCAATGGACTACATAACACATTGAATAACATAAGAATCAGTCTACGGCCATACCACCCTGAACGCGCCCGATCTCATCTGAATAACATAAGAATCAACAAGTCCATAATGACATAAATAAAGTAAAACTGAAAGGGGAATGTTCTTTCTTACAGTTGAATGTCAACTGTAATGCATACAGAAGAAGTAATAGAGTTAGAAAACGATCAATAGATGCTAAAATTAACAAGTATAAGTTTCATAAAGAACTTAGTCTCAAGTGTACTTCCCCAAATTACTGATTAATTACAAAGAGTAAATTAATAGTAACTTTATGGTATAACCTGGCAGACATCACCAACATTGGAGCAACCCAAAACCCATGTTGTCTTGATACTGTGCATGGAGAAAAAAGATCACTTAACATCTAAGGAACTTCTGTCAAAAACGCACGAGCTGAATCTACTTAAGAGAATACATATAACAAATTCAAATTGAGGGTCATTCCACAAATGTCCTATACTTCAAAATATGTCAATATTAAGAAAAATGAAACAAGGCTAAGGAATGGTTCCAGATTAAAGGAGAACAGAGACACGACAACTAAATGCAAAGTGTAAACCTAGATTTAATTCTGGACTTGAGGAACATCAGCTACTAAGTATAGTATATGACAATTAGAAAAATTTAAACATGGCTTATACGCTGATAACATTGAATCAATATAAAATTTCTTGATTCCGATAACTATAACGTAATTATAAAGAAAATGTTCTTTAAAAATATATACCATGTACTAGGGGTGAAAGAGCATAAAGCTTCCAACTTTGTCCACAAATGTTTCAAAAAAATTATACAAGTAATATGTAATACATATGGTCCTTGTAATCATACTTTTCTGTAAGAAATTATATCAACACCAAAGGTGGTTTTAAAATTTCCCATACTGCACATATTCCTAGTCCAGGTGCTACTAACACTGCATGTTGTTTCCACAAGTCCTTCAGTGGAAATATGGCAAATGACAAAGCGACTCTCATCAAAATATTCGAATTTCTTGAAATGTTACAAGACTACGTTTTATGTGAGGGTAATTTTCATCCATTATTGTTGGTCAAAAGCAAAGACTCACTGGAGCAAG
The DNA here is from genome assembly GCA_004026585.1 of Noctilio leporinus. NCBI lineage: Eukaryota > Metazoa > Chordata > Mammalia > Chiroptera > Noctilionidae > Noctilio > Noctilio leporinus. The sequence continues at coordinate 68,168 of PVIW01003627.1, read as the reverse complement.
TCCCATAGTTTTGCCATGTTTCTGCCTAAACTTCTCTTAACTTCCCATTTATCTCCAATTGCTCAAAAATCAATTCAAATGCCACCTCCTGCCTGAAGTTTTCACTGACCCCGCCAATGACTGTGCCTCTTATGACATTTAGCATTCCACAGTGATTACCTCACATGTCACTGGCCCACCAAAGAGGACCTTTTATAAAGAAGAATTACACATATCCTACTTCATGGTATCATCAACATGTAGATGCGCAATACAGGAACAATGAAAGAAGGAAAAATCATTGGTGGTACTTGCAAACATGCAACTTTTCAGTTTATAAAAAAATAAGCAATACATTTAAAGATATTTTTTAAATTCATTTTTTATACTGAACACAAATTCACAAGATTTAAACATGAAAAAAATATATAACATAACAGCCATTGAAAAGTCTCACTCACACCCCTGTCCTCTACTGTATGCCCCTCACTCTAACCACTATGGATAATCTTACTATTTAGGTTCTTATGCATCCTCTAGTGTTTCTTAGTGCCAATATAAATAAATAAAAAGTTACCATTTCCCTCTCTTTTAAAAAAATCATAGTACATATACGTTATACCATACATTCTTAACTTTCTTACAGCAGACTAAATATACATTATTATTTTGTCACTTACCAATCTGTACTGATGGTCAACACCCTCGGTAAGAGACCCTTGTTATTCTTCTTCACTAGCATAGTAATTCATTGTGCGGATATGCCACAGTTTAGTAAATTTATAAAAAATATTTAATGCTTCCAAAAATATTCACTAACAAGAACGTATCTAACCTTAATACACATTGTTTATTAAATCCTATGCAAATCAAATTTACACCAAGTTTTACCATTTCTAAATAATTTAGAAATCATTTAAAATAAGAATCTACCATCCCTCAAGTTACCTAGTTACTTAAAAAAAGAAAACACCTGTCCTTTTTAATGTCCCATATAGAGAAACTCTGTATTTTATCCTAGCTTCCTCCTGGCAAGGTATGGAGGGAGGGAGAGTAGAAAAGAAGGAGTGTGTGATGGAGGAAGGGAGGAACCCAGGGGAAAAACAGCAAGAAAAAAATAAAACTTCTTAATAATTAAAGTTTAATATTATTCAATAATGTCAGTTTGGCTAAGCCTAAAAAGGCTCCTCCAGCATCTTTACATTAAAGAGATTATGATATGAATGACAATGAGTTGTCTAATTAGAACTAAAGAACATTTACCCTGTGTGTATATTCTCTTAAGTCAGAACTACATCTTAAACTTCACTAAAATCATCTTCATTTCGTCTCTTTTTCCCCTTAAAATCTTCTATACTTCATTCTTAGTGAGTATGTTCTAAACTTTTAAAAAGTCTTTTGAAGTAAGTGCCTTTTCAGCAGTCTTTGAAATAAAATTCATTCCTCCTACTTTCATTAACATTCCCTGGAGATCTAGTCTATATCCCTGGCTGTCCTTCATTTACATCAGGTTCAGAACACTTGCTCTCACATTTTCCTTTTACCCTCTCTAAAGAAGAGTCTCTCTTGCTCTAACCCATCCTTTCTTCCCAATAACCAGATTCTTAAATAATTTACCAGAGACACAGATTTATAAATGTGTCAAACTAATTACGGATACCTCCTGGCAGTGATTCACAGGTATCTCAAATTCAGTATGTTCAAAACTGAGTCCATCTACACATGCCACACCTATTTCTCCTCCCGTGTGTTCATCAACTCCATAAATGGTACTACCATCCACCTAACTGCTCAAGCTATAAGCCTAAATATTGTGACTCCTTGTCCTCCTTCCATCTCTCAAAATCAATCCTAAAGTCCCTCAAGCTAATACTGAAAATATCCACACCTCCCCATCTCTACAATGACCACCTAAGTCTATTCTAGTCTATTAACAGATTATTATCTCTTCTTTGGATTGCTTGTGAAGCCTCCTTCTGCTGTTTCTAATATGGCAGACCTTCCTTCAGATAATTTCTCTTGTTAGCAAACATATTACTCCTTTAATATGGCAAATAAAATAACTTCCCAATACTATAAAGATAAGACCTTGGTCCTTAAATCCAGCAAGGCCCTACCAGATTGGGCCCCCGCCTATTCTCAAGTTGCATCCTGCCCCACTCTTTCCTCATTCTCTGTTATTATGTACTCACACTGACCTTTGAAATTTTCAGATGCATAAGGATCTTTTTCACCGCAAAGCCTTTGCTAGTGATGCTTTGCCAGGAATGCTTGGCTCATTCTTTGCTTCTCCAGCTTTAACGTCTTCCTTGCCTGGTATCCCAATCTATCCTCAAGTCATAACTAAGAATTTTGTATTCCTCCTCACTAATAGTTACATTATTAATAATAATTTCAACATTTGTCTTTGACACTAGACTTTTCGGTTTGTAGAAGAGAAGCAACTATATGCATTTGTCTTAGGCTAAATGTCTAGAGCCTAACTCATGTAATGGCTATGAAATTTTTTCAAGTAAGTAACAACAACAACAATAATAGCAAACATATGCATAGCATTCATTCTGACATAGGTCCTTTCACCAAATCTCCTCCTTTAACATTCACAACAGTGAATAGAAAGTGAAGGAAAAAGGGATGGATGTAACACAACAACAATAAAATTAAAAAAAAAAAAAAGAAAGTGAAGGAGAAAACCAAAGCACTGGCAAGGTGGGAGAGCCTGCCCGCGGTCGGTCGTGCAGCTAAGTAGGTCAGAGTCTGGGTTCAAGCCAGGCTGACTGCTTGCCTGGGAGTCTGGGGTATGTTCTGAATGTCCATGACCTACTCCATACCCTATGTTTAAAGTCCAGAAGTAAAGAGTCTAAGGAAGAGATATGAAACTGAAATTAAAGGGTTACTGGTAACCAAATTTGAGCAAATAAGCACAGAAACAAAAGAGGATGCTTAAGATAGGTAAAGTGAAAAAAAAAAGTAATTTTCATTGCCTAAACTAGGCATTCTTAATTTGCCCAATCCTTTTTAAAAACCAAATTTGTGATACATTGTCCTTCTTTATTAATAATATATTTTAGATATATGCAGCAGTACTATATCCTATAAAAATATCAGTGATTTCTACCTGTGACAAAATCACAAGGCTGCTAATACTATTAATTTTACACTGCATTTATAATAAAAATAAATTTAAGTTAGCATTTAGTAAAAATAAAGATGTAATTTTCATCCCACTGAGGTTCACAGACCTTGAAGCCTACCTGAACCCCATCTCCGTGGGTGAAGAATACCTAGTTTAACAGCACCACCTGGAGTCTACAGTCTTTTCATGCCTTGTTCTGGCCCAAAAGGAAAAAAACGTTCAAGAGCAAGATCTTTCCTGAGATGTGCACTATAATCAAGGAACTAGTATAAATGACCCATGGACATGGACAACAAGGTGGGGAGTGACAGTGGGAGAGGGACTGGGGTGGGCGGTGCAGGGGAAAGCAGTGGGGGGAAAACGGGACAACTGTAACAGGATAACAATAAATTAATTTTAAAAAAGAAAAATTAGAAGGACTGCTTTAGATTTATTTCCTGTCTATATAAATTTATATCATTTTAGTTTTAATATTGGGCCTATTCAGATGATTTGGCATGAAAGAGTAGGGCCTGATTTTTTCCTGTAACCTCTTAATAACATCAATATCTGTTCCCTGGCCAGGTGGCTCAGCTGACTGGAACATCACCCCTCCACCACCACCACCAAAAAAGGTTGCAGGTTTGATCCGTCTATGGACGGCAACAGATGGATGTTTCTCTCTCACGTCAAGTCTGTCTGTCTGTCTGTCTGTCTGTCTGTCTCTCTCTCTCTCTCTCTCTCTCTCTCTCTCTCTCTCTCTCAGACTGATAAATATGTCTTCAGGTGAGAATTACAAAATAGTAATAAAATAATATCAATATCTGTATTTTCAAATCACGAAGAATGAAGATTCCATGGTTACTGAACCCAGGCACTCCAGACACCATTACTGTGTCCACCTTTTAAGTAAGGAATCCCTCTAACTTTGCATAATTATTTCCTCTTCTTACTCTGTTGAAGTAAATATTTATAAAATTTGTCTCAAAGGCAAATATATATTTGAATGATTTTATGTAGACTTTTATTAAGATAACCAAGGAAACACATTATAATGCACACATCAAAGGTGGACCAAAACATGAAATTCCAAGGTTTACTAACAGATACCAATAAGCCAGAAGAAAATACAAGCTATAAATCAGAAATTGTATATGCAAATAATAAATTTTCTATAATTTACCTAAGGAAGAAAAATAAACACATAAAGAATAAGACCACACTGTAATTAGAAGAAAAACAATCAGGTACACTGATAAACTGAGTAGAGTTTGCTCTGGCATCAGGATTTATGAAACTGAGAAAATATTAGCAACTATGTTAGAAATTAACACTTTGCTTGTATTTTTTCTCAAACAAGTTAAAGAATGCCCTGACCAGTGTGGTTCAGTTGGCTGGGCATCATCCCATAAAGTGAAAGTTCGTCAGTTCAATTTCCAGTCAGGCTGGCACAAGCCTAGGTTGCGGGTTCCCTCTCTGCCTGGGGCATGTGCAAGAGACAACCAACTGAGGTTTCTCTCTCACATCTGTGTTTCTCTCCCCTCCTCTCTCTCTCCCAAGATGGCAGGAAAAAAAGTTCTATATTCACTACTCTCCTTTTACCTTTCCACGTGGAGTGTTTAATCAATTTAACAAGAAAGTCTTTCTTGAGCTAGAAAAAAGACAGTTCTATGAACATAATAATACCGTGGATTCTACTAGGGCCCACTATGCTACGAAAGATGCGTATATCTCATTAAGAAATACTGTTTCATAACCACTGACATTGAGAGAGAGGAAGAGAAGTTTCCTTATATTCCGTTCTACCATATTCTAAGCAAAAACAGGCACAAACAAAAACAACCAATAAATTGCTATACTTTAGCTTCCAGCATCAATAGTAGAATTAGTCATGCGCAACTTAACAATCTTCTGAGAAATGCATCATTAGGCAATTTCAGAGTTGTGCAAACATCACAGAGTTGCACCTACACAAATCTAGATGGTATAGCCTACTACACACCTAGACTATATGGTACAGCCTATTGCTCCTAGGCTACAAGTCTGTACAGCATGTTACTCTTCAAAGCAACATGCAATTAAATCAAGCACAAGCAAAATAATGAAATCAAGAGACATAGTAACATGAAATGCATGAGGCTGCCACAGGCATAACACAGCATTCTGTGTCCCAGTAAACTCTTCATTGAGTATCGTAAAAGACTACAGTCTAACATAATGATAAAAAGTATAGCGTAGTAAATATACAAATCAGTAACATAGTCATTTGTCATCATTTTCAAGTATTATGTATTGTACATAACTATTTGTACTAGAGTACAACATGACTGGCAGTGCAAGTAGGTTTGTTTACACTAGCATCACCACAAACTGATGAGTAATGTCTTGCACTATGACCTTATGGACAGCTAAGATGTCACTAGATAGGAATTTTTCCAGTCCATTATAATCTTACAGGACCACTGTCATATATGCACTCTGTTACTGACCAAAATATCTTCTTGTGGCATAAAACTGTACTAGTATTTGGATCTACCTTCTCACTATAAGTAAACAAGACAAATGTGTAAAATATATTAAACTGTTTTCAGAGAAAACAGGTCATACAGATCTGCGATCCTAAAGAAAAAGGACACAAAGGTGATAAACCCCATAATCACCTTGGCTTTCCACCTGAAAAAATTTCTGCACTGTGGCCATGGTGGAGGAACACAAGTAGAACCCAGTGGCCTCACTCAGCTGAGAAGAACAAAACTGGTTTTCAGGGAAACAGGCAACTGGAATTTGCAAGACACAATATCAAAGATTGAGAGTTAGGCAGAAAAATAGCTCTAAGAAATCTTCATTTAAATTTGTCAGATTTTGGCTAAGTTGTATATGCATAAAATGAAACTTCCAAAAGGTTACACTAAGAAAATTACTGAGGGAAAAAAAACACCAAAACACTGGAAAGTTTGCTGGTAAACAATTCCAAGAACTTATATAGAGTTCAGATATGTTCAAATTCAAACCAGAAAGAGTGAAAGGGTTTCACTAAAAACTCAAGGGTATTTAGCAGTGACTTGGGAAGGGTCAAGCCTCAGAAGAGAGGTAAACTCTTTCTACAATAAAAGCTACTCTTAGATCCATCTTAGCAAAGCTTTGAAGCATATCTACAAAGGATCAATCTGTTCCACAAGAAACTTAACTGCTACCAAAACAAATACAATATTTTTCTGAGGGAGACAACAATATTCAGACACTCACCAATATATTTATAATAATGCCCACTACCCAGTAAAACTTATTATAGACATTCATAGAAATAGGAAAATATGATCCATTACTGGGAGAGACACTGGTCACTAAAAACAGAATTATAAATGTAAGAGATGATGAGATTAGGAGATAAGAGTATTAAGCCAAGTATTATAAAAGGGTCCAAGGATGTAAAGGGAAACATAAATATAATAAGAATAGAAATGGATGAAAAAAAAAAAAAAAAACAGAACTGCTCAGAACTGAAAAATACAGTATCTGAAATAAGATACTCAGTGGATAGGTTTAACATCATATTAAGCACTGCAGAAGAATAAATCAGAGAATGTGAAGATATACCAATAAAATTGGTCCAAAATGAAAAAAGAAAAAAACTGAAATTATAAAAAGTTCCTCAGTGACCTGTGAGACAATGAGAAGCAGCTTAATATACATGTGGTTGTATTACAGGAAGTGAGGGGGAGGGGAGGAGAAGTATTTGAAAAAAATAATGGTAAATCATTTTCCAGATTTGAGAAACTATTAATCCACCTATCCAAGAAGTTCAGCAAAGAAAGTAACTATGAAGGAAAAAAACCAAATCAAAACAGGCACATTCATAATCAAATTGCTAAAAGCCAGTGATAAAGAGAAAATCTCAAAAGCAGCCAGAGAAAACAACATATTGCATAGAGAGGATCAAAGATAAGTCCTACCAACTTCTTTCTCAACAGAAATAATACAAACCAGAAGAATGAGAAAACACCTTTAAAGTAATCCAAGAAAAAAAAAAAATACCCCATACCTGAAATTTTACATACACTGAAATGTCCTTCAAAAATGAAGACAAAATAAAGACCTTTCCAGACAAACAAGAGCCAAGGAAATTAATTGCCAGCAGACTGGTACTAGAAACGTTATACAATGTTCTTTATGCTAAAGAAAATGATTCCAGATGGAAACCCAGATACAGGAAGAAACAGAAGCACAATGTTATGAGGATCTCATGTTATATGTGAAGTGGTACAATTTTATTTGAAGATAAACTAGTAAGTTAAAGATGTGTATCAAACCCCATAGAAACCACTAGTAAAGTAAAACAAAGCGGTATAGTTAATAAGCCAAATGAGGAGGTAAAAAATGTATTACTACCAAGTATACAATACATTCAGTTAGATTTATTATTTTTAGCTAAGGTTTTTCTTACGAGAAAGAATAAACTTCTCCTGAAGTCTATAATATACACTAACTGCCTGTTTCTTTTTTGCACAAACTTAATTGTACAGCTTTTCCATGTATAAAAATTAAAGGACTGCTGAACACAGAAATTTAAAAATCAATGAACACCATTCTGCCAAAAAAAGGAAATAGTTTTCTACTTAGATAAAATATAGATAAAAACAATTTAAATAACTTCTATCAGGCAGATCTGACAATATCAAAAGAAAGAGAATCACCAAATTTTAAATTAAGATTCAGGGGTATAAATCTTACCTCAGATCCTAACAATTCACCACTAATATAATTAAAACATTTAAAATATAGATTTCATCCTAGGAAGAACCTAGTAAGAAAAAAATGGTTCTACTTCTAAAATTCATAGAAACAAAAACACCTTCCCAATGATCTCCACATAACTTCAAAAAGTAAACTCTAAGTCATATGTATATTAAACTATATACACATATATATGTTTAATGAATACATACTAAAGAGATTAGTTGTCATTAAAATAGAAAACTTCTTAAATGAAAAAAACCTTAGTATTTTGGCTTGACAAAAGCAAACAAACTAAAAAAAATTACCTTAAATATATAATATGTAACTTCAGTGATATCTGAAAGCTATTTTATTGTATAAAATATTTTGCTTTGGCAAGCCTCACCAGCTGGCAGCGTTTGCCCAGAGAGACAGCTATTTTTTAGTTTCCCTATCTCAGCACGTTTCCAACTGTCAGTTCTAACTGTATGCAATCCCACAGTGACAGAATACTTTAAGAAAAATCGCTCATTAACTGTAAATCTACAAAGTCCACTCTCTTCAGTGAATTCAAATTAAACCCACAGACTTGCTAGCTCATAACAGAATTCCCCGCACATTTTTGTTGTTCTTTTGCATTGCAGACTTAAAGCAAAATATTCATGCCATCTACTATAAAATTTTTTGCTCAATCCTATAAATGAACTGGCAAAAATGTTAGTGAAAGTGTATCTTCAAAAATTACAAATTACACAACTATTTTAATGAAACAAGAACTTTTAAATTATTTACAATTTTGCAGACAGACTAGTTTGAACAATAAAACTCAAATTTAGCCCTGGCTGGTGGCACAGTGGATAAGGTGCTAGCCTAAGAACCCAAAGGTCGCTGGTTCAATCCCCAGCCAGGGCACATAACCAGGTTGCATGCCAGGTTTCCAGCCAGGTCAGTAGCTGGAGGCAGGTGAAAGGCAACCATACATTGATGTCTCCCTCCCTGTCTGCCTCCCTCCCTTCCCCTCTCTCTAAAAATAATAGAACAAAATCTTTTTTAAAAAAAGGAATAAAAACATTTAAAAGTTTCAAAAAAAAAATCCTCATATTTAAAATGTGCAATAGTTTCTTAGAAAATTTCCAGTAACAACTCTAAGAGGAGACTGATTACATATAATCAAATCTCTATTTAAATCTGCAACTATAAAATGAAAAGAGATAATGCACATTAAAAAAAAAAAGCTTCAAAAGAGGAAAATTAATTTTTAAGTATAAGGTATTTTTACTATTAATACAAGTAAATCACCCTTATAAATTATTTATAAAGAATTACAGCAAAATAAGCATGAGCTACCTGAGGCAGATGCATATACTTTGATATAAATGCCAAGGGCATATCTCTGGGTGATGATCATAGTCACTTACTTGAGAAACTGGAAACTTTGTGCACTGTTAGTGGGAATGTAAACTGGTGTAGCCACTATGGACAACTGTACAAAGGTTTTTTAAAAAGTTAAAAACAGAATCATGACCCAAGGATCCTACCTGGATATACAGCCCAAAGAACGGAAATGAGGAGGGGCTCTAAGGTGTCTGCACTCCAGCATTCACTGTAGCGTTACCACAATAGCGAAGATGGGAAAACAACCCAAAGGACAATCAATAGATGCATGAGTTGATAAAGAAAATGTGGTATATACATACAATGAAATATTATTCACCCTTAAAAAGGGAGGAAACTCAGCCACAGGCAACAATATGAATGGAACATTATCCAAGGGAAACAGTCAAACTCAGAGAAACAGAGTAATATGGTAGTTGCCAGATGCTGGGGAAGGAGGAAATGGAAAGCTGCTATGCAATGAGGAAAAGGTTTTTTTACAAGATTAATAATTGTTCTTGAGATCTGCTATACAAATAGTGCTTCCCGTTAACAACAATGTATTGTGCACCTAAAACTTTTCAAGAGGACAGAGCTCATCATGTTGTGTTCTTACCACCATTATGTATGTTTACAAGGCCTGTCCCAAAAGTATCGAGCCAATGCCAATATACTTAAAGGAATTTGCATGGCCAATACTTTCAGGACAGACCTCATATATAAACTTTCTGATGCATGTAAAATTTCATAGCCCTGACTCATATCATCACAAACATAAAACAAAATTTGCTGGAACTGAAGAACTTCTGGAAAAGTACCATGTTGGATATGCAGTTATTTAAAGAAAGAGTCACAGAAACTAACATCCCTTCATTCCTTCCAAATGCTTTCCGAAGTAAATAGATGAGGAATTACCAAATATGTGGAAATTAAGTCTCTTCTCTACTGACCACGGGGACTCTTTTCTAACCAAGAGTATCAGCCTACATCATCTTTGAAACTATTTAGAAATTATCCCTAATTAGAAATGATGTGAATGCTTCAATCTAATAATATATTATCTATACTATCTACATACCTAAATGTAAATACACAAACATGTATACATATGTACACAGTCTAGGTGTTAAGTAAGTTTCTCTCCTTAGCAAAAATAAATTAATAATTATATCTCTACAGATATACACAGCTCTTTAAAAATATGAACTGATACCTTTATGAAATCATTAGAAAAATGGGCAGCAGCCTTTTTAAACTTATGTGTGGTGCATTGTTTACAGACCTAAAGTTTGTATGAGAATGCAGATGGCTAGAGTATTCAACTACTACTAAGATGTAGGGATTGTGCAGTGTCACTGACATGTCCCAAATAAACTCACAGGTTCACAACTCTAGTCAGAATTCTTGCTCAGGCCCATCTCTACAATATCTCAAACAAAGATCATCCTGCATTCGGGATCCACTACATTGTTCTATATCCATTGACTTCTAATGTTACTTATGTTATAAGCCTAAAGAAGCAGCTGCTTTCCTAAAATTCATTTTCCCATTTCACTATTTCCTATGCAAATAACTGATGCTCTGAAAACATTTCTCATTTATAAATACATAAATTTGTGATTATTTTCCAAGAAATATTTATGATCTCAGATAATAGTAATATCCTGTTTGAAAGTGAATAAAAATAATTCTTAACCCTCTATATAAAGTATCCTACCCTGATTACAGCAGCCGATATAGCTTTGCTCAATGTGAAGCCTAATTCATGCTCTTGGTCAAGCAGTTTGCTAAACTGACAAATATTTACTGAGAATCTTCTATGTGCCAGACAGTGATCCAGGCACTGGGGATACAGAATAGAAAAATTACAAGCATCTGTTCTCAGGAGACAAACACTAAAAAGTAAACAAATTGAGTAGGATAGTTCTTTATCATTTCATAACCTACATATTTCCTGGCTGAACCGTTCACCTCTCATTTCTGTGTGCCAGGTAGATCTGTCAGCTGCTCTTACTTCCCAGTTGTCAATACACACTATATTTTTCCTTAATATTTCTACCAAATCACCATTACTGAACATAAGTTGGTTGAGCGACTTGTTGCAGGCTCTAAAAGATTTTTAGCTCACCCAGTTTAGGATTTAGCAAACAAGTATTTTACCAGATACACTGGCTGTGTCCCTCAGTTAATTTTAACATTGGTATAACATGAAGACAATTGTTCTATGAGCACATGGGAAGTTAGTGCAGATGAATACTAGAGAAGAACTCTAGTAAAGTTTCAACAAGTACTTTAGGACCCTAAGCAAAGATAGAAAGTATACAAAGACTTTTTACATAATATAGTCTACATGGTTATTAGCAATCAAAACCCACATTTAATCTTAGGTTTGGAAGACCCAATGCCTGTAAACACTTTTACAAACTGGTCTTTGCTCCTTCAAGTTACATCTGCTTTCCCTCCTAGAAAAAGTTACTCCAGAAAAAGAAGTTCAAATGCCCTGGAAATGTATGACTTTCTAATTCAAGATTTCATAACCTCATGCAATTAGTTAATCTCAATTTCAGACTACTTTACTGGTAAAAATGGCCAAACTCAACTTTTTGCACTGAAAATATTTTTAAATCAACTTATAGCCTATGGCTTAATAAACAGTTTAAGTCAAAGTATTCCATAAAACTTTGATAAATGTTATATTAACCTCATTCTGGATAAAGGTCCAGAATACTTTTTAAATTCTGTATCCCACTGTAAAATAATCAGACCCCTATGTTCTGATCAAACAATTCACAATGCTCTAAAGAGATTCCCAGTGGTACATGTGTCCATATGCGCACACGCACAAACACAAATATGGATATGTGTGCATGAGGAAGTGCATCCCCAAAGGAAAAAGAGGTTCAAGAAACAATTTGTGCAGTCTCGTCTTTAAAAATAAGAAATAAAACCCCACAAAGCTGAGAAATTCATGAAGAGGAATAAAATAAAGAGTGTAATGAGGAGTCCCATCTGCCTATGACATAATAGCCAAGCATGATTTTTTAGAATCTTTTCCCTACAACTAATTTAACAAAATGTTCTTAAAACCTAGAGAGTATTGAGATGGAGATGTGATGGGAGGGGGGTATCAATTAGCATATATTTTGGAAGTCAAATATAGTTTCGCTTTATTGGTGTAGAATTCGTTTCTATTATTTCCAAAAATTCTAATCAATTTTGAGGAAAGGAAGAAAGAAATAAAAAGAAGTACAAACTTAAAACACACCAGTCCTACTTCTGGCTCATGCAGGATATATTTGTAAAATATTTGCATGTAAAAACAAACTGCATATATTGCAAACTCTATCTCATGCAAAATACACTTTGCATTAAATATCTACCTGAATAAAGATTTTTTCCAGAGCACAGAAAGATAAAGATTTAGTATAAAAGGACATTGGCTCAGAATAGCATACCAGATGAACATAAAAGGTTAATTTTAATAATCAAATTCATAATTCATCTAATCTAGGAAATGCCAAGAATAGTTTAAAGAGATATTACGTTTAACATGAACAAATGCACCAACTGTCAGTAACAGTGAAGATGACTAAATAATTCTGAAATACAATATGCTTGTGTTTAATGACATCAATAGACATGTAGGAAATTTACAATAGGTTATTTGCCCAGTTACTATGATGTTTGTAAAATCATTACTAGGCTACAAATATTGTTCTACTTTTAGAACTGCCCATGATCCAAGAAAAAGAATAGCGTAAAACATATTATTCTTTCCTTAGACAGGTACAATTCAGTCAAAATACAATTTTAAGAATGTTATGCTTTTGTTTCTGGCACAGAAAAACATCTCTAAGCATTATTCATATTATTTCTCTCCCCTAAAGTTAACATACTTTAATGCCATATGGGCACAAATTTACTTCTGTTCATTTAAACTTGCAATTAAACTTTATAACATAGAAAACTGCTAAAGTAAAATAATCCCATTCCACTGAAAGGCTTATTTTTTTTTTTTTCTAAAATAACATGGGTGATGTGCCAAATGGCTGGGGTGGTAGCTCATTATACCTTCAAAAAGAATCCAAGTTTTGACTTATCTTGCATTCTCACACGTAGTGGCAAAACCTTGGAGTGCTCACAAAGGTCAGAGAGGGCAGATCAAATGTCTGAATTGAGTAAATTCCATTCAGGGGGCACTGCTGTTTAGTGATCTAATGCGTTAATAATCTATTGATCAATGCATTTTAACTTAACTTTATTAAAAAAAACTGAGCCCTTTATATCTAAAATATTCAAACCATTTCACAGAAAGAAGCCCTTGTGCTGCCCAGAAAATGTTTTCTTTTTTAATCTATGTCAGCTCCTCTAAAACCACAAAATTCCACTGAAAGAAATGACTTGTAAAATTATGATTTATAGGGAATCAGAATGTTAATATACTTTAAAGAAGTAAGGACCAGGATGTGGTCCAACATGTAATTAATCCTAAATACATGTTTATAAAGTGGGTACATGAAAAGATAAGGTATAACCAATTTCAGTAGCAAGGCCAAATAAAGACTTCTAAGGAACCAGGCAGGAATATGAGGGGTCAGCAGGAAGCAAACCTGGACAGAGAAAACAACATTATTCACTGTGTCTTTAGTATCAACAATAGTACATTTTTACTCTGTATTCGGAGAGTTTAAATAAGGTTGTTAGGGCACTTAAGTTATTTAATGTTAATAACCATACACAAATTCTAGCTGCTGGCATCATGACAGATAAGCCAAAAAATAGACAGAGTTCAAAAGCAAAAATAAATACTTCCTTTTTCAAATTGAAATACAGTCATATGTTCAATTATATGTATTAGACAACTTGATAAAAGCATCCACAAAAAACCTACAGCTAACATATTGAATGGGAAAAGACTGAATGTTTTCTCTGTAAGACTGGGAACAAGGCAAAGATTTGCACTTTCAACATCTTATTCAACTTAGTCCTGGAAGTTTTGGTCATTGTAGTATGAAGAGGAAATGAAAGACATACAAATCAGAAAGGCTGCAAGAAAAACAATCCCTATTTGCAAATGTTTGTCTATACAAAAATTCCCAAAGAATCTAGCAAGATACATAAAATCCTAGAATAGAGTACAGCAAAAAATGTAAGATATAAGATAAACTTACAAAAATCAGTCATATTTTTCTCTGGTCGGATGGGTCAGTTCATTGGAACATCATCTTGTCCACCAAAATGTTGTGGGCTCCATCCCTGATCAGGGCGTATACCTAGACTGCAGGTTCAGTCCCTGCTCAATGCACATGCAAGAGGCAACCAATTGATGTTTCTCTCTCATACCTCTCTGTCTCTGTCTCTGCCTCTCCCCCCTATACCCCTTTCCTTTCCCTTTAAAATCAATAAACATATCCTTGGGTGAGAATTTAAAAAATTAAAAAACAACCAATTGTATTTCTATATATGTACAGCGATGAAAACATGAATGCTAAATTATTATACCACTTATAACTATTCAAACAAATGAAATACTCAGATGCAGGTGTAAAATTAACAAAATGTATACAAGACATATCCTGAAAAGTATGAAACACTGATAAAAGAAAAAACATAAGAAATTCGAGAAATGCTGTGTTCATGTAAGATTCAATAAAAATGTCATTTTTCTGTAAATTGATAGGCAAGTTAACGAAGTTCCAATTAAAATCCAAGCAAGCCCTGGCTGGTAGCACAGTGGATAAGGCGCCGGCCTGCGAATCCAAAGGTCGCAGGTTCGATTCCCCAGCCAGGGCACATAACAAGGTTGCAAACCAGGTCTCCAGTCAGGTCTGTGGCTGGAGGCAGGTGAAAGGCAACCATACATTGATGTCTCTCTCCCTCTCTGCCTCTCTCCCTTCCCCTCTTTCTAAAAATAATGAAATAAAATCTTAAAAAAATAAAATACAAGCAAGATTTTCTTATGCAAGATTACTTAAAAATATACGTGAACTATATACATGAAAAAGGTAAAGGAACCAGAGTAGATAAGCCAATTTTGAAAAATAAAAATAAAATTCAAGACCTATTATATAGCTATAGCAATACAAATGATGTGGTGTTGGCAGAATGATAAACATACAGATCAATGAAACAGAACAGAAAGCTCAGAAGTAGAAATATATATGCCCACTTGAGTCTTGAGTAAGGTATAAAATCAGATCAATGGAGGAAAGATGTTCTTTTAAACAATGGTGGCAGAGTAATTAAATGTCCATAGGCAAAAAAATAATAAATGAACCTTAGTCTACCTCACACCTTGTACAAAACTTAAGTCAAAATGTGAAGTATTAAACTATAACATTGCTAGAAAAATAGAATTAAATATTCAAGATGCTGGACTAGGCAAAGTCCTTAGATTTCACATCAAAAGCATGATCCATTTTTTAAAATACTGGTAAGCTGTACTTCATCAAAATTAAAAACTCTGCTTTGTGAAAGGCCTGTTAAAAGGATGAAAAGATGGTACAATTGATTCTTATTATTTACTGTAGCTGAGTTCAATGAAGTCTCCATGAACACCAAATTAGCAAAAACTGAAACAGATTCCTACAAGCCCCTGGTAACAATATTATCATCAAATGATCAATACATAAACTTGCTTTATGTGTTTCTGTTTAAGTTTTTTAAAAATTATTATTACTTTCAGAGAAAAAGGCAGGGAGGAAGGAAGAAAGGGAGAGAAGCATCAATATATGGCTGCCTTTCACCAGCTTCCACTACGGACCTGGCTGGAGACCTGGCTTGAGACCTGGCTTGCAACCTGGTTATGTGCCTCGACTGGGCAATCAAACCAGTGACCTTTGAGTTCAAAGGCTAGCGCCAATCCACTGAGCCACCAGCCAGGGCTTCTGTTTATTTAACATATAATGGTTCATTAGAATTTAACTCAAGCCCAATATAGCACTATTGCTCATAACTGAACCAAGTTTATCTAAAGGAGGCACCTTCTCTGTAAGGCATACCACAGTAGTGGTATAAAATATAAAAGTGTGGCATAAAAGAACCCATGAAACAGGCACCTGTTTACAATGTAAGAGTTAACACAAGAAGGCATGGCCCTGGCTGGTGGCTCAGTGGATAAGGTGTTGGCTTGTGAACCCAAAGGTCGCTGGTTTGATTCCCAGCCAGGGCAGCATAACCAGGTTGCAAGCCAGGTCTCCAGCCAGGTCCTTAGCTGGAGGCAGGTAAAAGACAACCATACATTGATGTTTCTCTTCCTCTCTGCCTCTCTCCCTTCCCCTCTCTCTGGAAATAATAAATAAAATGTTAAAAACAAACAAAATAAGAAGGCAGAGCATCACCTTGGTTAACCCCAGTTGGAAATGTGTATGTCAAGTAACTCAAAATTTGTGGCATTCCATGCATGTCTCAAAATGACTAAAATCACACGTATTGATTTGGGGTTGCAAATTAATTGTAATCAATAGGCAATTTGCAAGTACAAATTCCATAAAATAATGAGCAACTGTGTTTGCAAACCACATATCTAAAATGAGCTATTAACTAGAATATACAGTATAAAAAACTCTCAAAATGGTACAGTAATAAAAAACAAATGATCCAATCAGAAAATACCTAACGACATTGAGACATTTCCCTGAAGAGGACGTACAGATGTCAAATAAGTACATGAAAAGATGTTCAACATCAATAGCTATTAGGGAAATGCAATTAAAACCACCATGAAATATCAGTACACATCTATGAGAATGATTAAAATAAAAAATAGTGATGACATTGAATGCTGGTGAGGATGCACAGAAAGTGATCACTCGTTTATTGCTGGCAGAAATGTGAAATAATACAGCCACTCTAGAAAACAGCTTGGCAACTTTAAAATAAAAACATGTAACAACCACACAAGCCAGAGTAATAGCAATTATTCTGATACAAATATTTACAGTGCTTTATGCATAACAGTCCTAAACTGGAAATAATCCAGATATCCATAAATGGGGCGTTAAACAAACTGTGGTACATCCATACCAGAGAATAATGCTCATTAATTTTAAAAAAGAGGAAGAAAAACAACAAATATCGACACATGGAACAACCTAAATGAATCTTCAGAAAACTATGCTGAGTGAAAAGAGATAATCCAAAAGGGTTTCGTACTAATTCTATCACTTTATTTTTTTAACATTAAAATGATAGATTTAAAGGATTGAAGAAACGATTGATGATTCCTAGGAGTTAATAAGGGTGATTGAGGTGGGTAAAAAGTAGGTGTAGCTATAAAATGAATATATTGTAGAACCTTTTGGTAAAAGAGATGTTTTATATATGGACTGCATCAACATCAATATTCTGGTTGCATTATTGTGCTATTGTTTTACCAGGTGTTGGCATTGAGAGAAACAAAATAAAGGTCCACAAAATTTCTCTGCATTATTTCAAACAACAGCACATGAATGAATCTACAGCTACTGCAGATTAAAAAGCTACTGAAGACAGTGAAATGCAGTTATTACACTTTCAACTATTTTATTCATTATATCATACTGCTTTCTTGGGGTAGAAATTATTTAGTTGTGAAACTCATAGTCTTTTTTCTTCAAATAAATTTAACTTAAAGAGTTTTATGTATTTTTCTCCCTACTCATGTCACTGTCTGAGGGGAAACAATACATATATTCTGGGGGGACCATGTGTTTCAAGGAATTTGGGGAAAATCATAAAACAGCCCTCTTCTACACATTTGCATTACTTCTGGAGGCCTCTGGAGGCCTTTGTACCTGTGCCACCAAGCCTCAACGATCTGTACAACTTCCAACTTATAAATTTATAGGCTGGTGATGGCTGTCCATGTGGCCAGAGGTCAGAACCCCTGGGTACTAAGCGTTCCTGATTTCTCTTATCAACTCCAAACTCTCCCTAAAGTCATGTGTTCCGAGGTTATAACAGGTGTGCAAAACAAGCCATTTGGGAAGTTGCAAATCAGAACTTCCCTGTGTGCAACAGTAACTGATGAGGATAAAAATACTTACTTCCACTATTTTTGTTTACTTCTGCTATGATCTAATATTTTCTTTTTTAATCAGTAAATTTTGGTCCTGGCTTGTGTGGCTCAGTGGATTGAGCACCAGCCTCCAAACCCAAGTGTCACAGGTTAAATTCCCAGTCAGGGCACATACCCAGGTTGCAAGCCAGGGCTCCAGTCAGGTTCCCAGTTGGAGGCAGGTGAAAGGCCAACTGCATTGATGTTTCCCTCCCTTTCTCCTTCCCTCCCATCCTCTCTCTCTAAAAATAATGAATAATATCTTATAAAAAATAAGTAAATTTATTTAAATATTTTATTGTTGTATGATTACACCTGTCCCAATTATTTACTCTTTGACCTCCTCCACCCATTCCACACCCCGGCCTCACAGTCAGTCCCCACACTTTTGTCCATGTCCATGGGTCATTCATACATTTTCTTTGACTAGTCCTTTCCCCTTCTTTCCTTTCCACCATTATCCCTCTTGCCCCTTCCCGTTCCCCTCCAGTCACTGTCAGACTGTTCCATGTTTCCATGCCTCTGGTTCTATATTGTTTTGTTGTTTATTTTGTTCATTAGGTTACTCTTATAGGTGAAATCATATGGTATTTGTCTTCTGATGCCTGGCTTATTTCACTTAGCCTAACACTCTCTAGTTCCATCTATGCTGTGGAGAAAGGTAGAAGTTCCATCTTTCTTTCTGCTGTGTAGTATTTCATTTTGTAAAGTACCATGGTTTATTCACCTACTCATTTACTGATGGGCACTTGGGCTGTTTCCAGCACTTGGTTATTGTACATAACGCTGCTATGAATATAGCAATGCATAGGTTCTTTTGAATTGGTGTCTTAAGATTCTTAGGTACAATCCTGGTAGTAGATAAAAAGGCAGTTCCATTTTTAGTTTTTTTGAGGATATTCTGCACTGTTTCCTATAGGAGCTGCACCAGCCTGCATTCCTACCAGCACTATGGCTCTGCATCCTTTCTCTGCATCCTCACCAACACTTGCTGTCTGCTGATTTATAAACGATGGCCATTCTGATCTGTGTGAGGTCGTACCTCATTGAAGTTTTAATTTGCATCTCTGATGGCTAGTGATGTTGAGCATCCTTTCATGTGTCTATGGGCCTGCTGTATGTCTTCCCTGGAGAAATGTCTGTTCAAGTCCTTTGCCCATTTTTTAATTGGATTGTTTATCTTCCTAGTTTGAATGTTACGAGTTCTTTCTAAATTTGGAGATCAAATCCTCATCTAATATCTCATTGGCAAATATGGTTTCCCATATGGTTTGTTCTTTTTTCATTTTCATGTTTTCTTTACCCATGCAGAAACTTTTTAACTTGATGTAGTCCCATTTGTTTACTCTTTCCTTCATTTCCCTCGCCCTAGAGGATGTATCTGCCAAAATGTCGTTGTGTGGGGTATCTGAAATTTTACTGCTTATATTTTTTCCTCTTGGATTTTTATGGTGGTATGGCTTACATATAAGTCTTTTATCTACCTTGGGTTTATTCTGGTGTACGGTGTAAGTTGTTAGTCTAGTTTCATATTTTTGCATTTCCCTGTCCACTTCCCCCAAAACCATTTGTTAAAGATGCTATTTTTTACTCCATTTTATGCTTTTCCTTAACTGAATATTAGTTGACCAAAGAAACATGAGTTTATTTCTAGGCTCTCTATTCTGTTTCATTGATCTGTTTGTTCTTATGTCAGTAATAGACTATTTTGATTAAAGTGGCCTTGTAATACAGTTTGGTATCAGGTATTGTGATCCCTCCTACTTTTTACTTCTTACTCAGAAGGCTATTCAGGGTTGTTTTGGTTCTGTGTAAACTTGTCAAGTATTTTTTTTTAAATCTGTGAAATAAACCATTGGTATTTTAATAGGGATTGCATTGAATCTATAGATTGCTTTGGGTAGTATGGACATGTTAATGATGTCAATTCTTCCAATCCATGAGCATGGTATATATGTTTCCATTTATTTGTATCATCCTTAATTTCTTTCTTCTGCGTTCTGCAGTTTTCCAAGTACAGGTCTTTTTACCTGCTTGGTTAAGTTTATTCTGAGGTATTTTATTTTTCTTGTTGCTTTTTCCCCTAGTTTCTGTTTCCAAAATTTCATTTAGTATATAAAAATGCCTTTGATTTCTGTATATTGACTATGTATACTGCTATTTTGCCAAATTCACTTACTAGCTGGAGTAGTTTTTTGGTGGAAGCTATAAGGTGACACTATCATGTCATCTGAAAATGAGTTTTACCTCCTCCTTACCAATTTGGATGTCTTTTATTTCTTCAATCAGCTCAGGGCCCAGGAGTGGAGTGGTTCATTTAATGACAAAAGAACTGCCAGTACCTTCTCCACCTGTCCCCAGAGGGAGCTCCTGGTGCAATCTGAAGGGTGGGAACCCTGAGTCACCCCCAGGGGTCACTGTTCAGATTTCAGGAAAGGTGGGAGTGTGTCCCTGCCTCCTCACCACACATCTTGGTCTGTCCCATACTTTATTCATTCCAATAAAGTACGGTTACTGGTGAATTAACTGTTTGTTACTGTGAGGGGCCAATTTGTGTCAAAGGGGATCTTTTGGTTTAGAGTCAAGCATAGCATTAATTTAATTCTAAAGAATCTAATGTCACAAATATGATCCAATTATAGAAATAGTTATTTTCTAGACAGTGGTTGCATCTTTGACATCTGACAGATGAATACTTTCTAAGAAAGAGACTGAAATGATCCCCAAATCTTACTTCTTCCAAAAAAAGGTAGGAGGATCAAGAGAAAAAATAAAAATAATACATTTCAGATTGGTGCCACTGTATTTATTTACAATATTGCAAAAAGCCACACAATTCATCAACAAAAACTTAATCTATCTCCTATTTCTAAATGATACAGCAATGATATACGTTAGTTGGTAAAGATTAAAAATGTAAAAGAAAAAAATCAATAGCTGCAATAAAAACTTTTGTGCTACAGAATATACCACAAAACTTAAATCATATCTTAAGTTGATCAGGTTTAACAGGTTTCAACTATGAAGAACTGGGAAGAGTTTGAAAGTTAGTAAGTTAGCATACTGAAACAGTCTGTTTCAAAGATGCTGGCACAAGACACAAGACTCATGGATCTGAAACAAAGGCCTTTATGACTCATAGCACAGCAAGTAACATGAGTATATCTGTGTGTTTCTCTTCCCAAAGTCCCATGGGGGAAACATAAGGTGCTTAGGTACCTTCATGGTTGCATTGCTGCTGAGGAGCCTTGGGCCAAGGGCCCAGCACCTTTTAAACAAGCAGCAAACATTGTTGCAGGCCCACTTCCCTATGAAATTCACTCCAATCAGTAGATGGATAAATCTTCCCACCTGAGAAACTCAGAATGTACAGGAAAATTCAGGGCTTTCCTCAACAACAGCATTTATTCTTTCTTAAGGAACAATGTTTGCACGAAACGGAAGACTTCAGAAAGACCCAAGATTTAAGTATTAAACAATTTAATTACTATAAGTTTTGTAGTTTCTTTTTAAGTGAAATACACAAAGAAATTAAATACTAGTCTACATTCACACCATGCAAATGTTCACTAAAAGCTAAATTAATCTGTGTCCAAAACCTACAAAGGAATAAGCATTTCTTTGCCATCCTTTTATTCACCAGTGAGGCTATAAACTGCTATAAAGCAACCTAACTTCAGAAGTTTGAGACATGAGTTGAAGAAGTGTTGGAAATGTGTGAGAAATAGCTGGAAATAAAGAGGGTTAAAGTTTTTATTTTAACTTTTCAGAAATAAGACCATGTATGCAATATAGCCCCACAAAAGCTCACACCTCTTCCCAGAGAAGTTATTCGGTGCTTCTCATATTTTATTGTGCATATTAATCATCTGGATATAGTATTAAAATGCAGACTCTAATTCAGTAGGTACAGGGTGAGGACATTTCTAATAAGCTGCCAGATGTTGTTTTGAATAGACACTTTGAGTAGCAAGGGGCAGGAGATCTCAACTGACCGTCAAACTGCTGCCTACGCTAAGTATTTGGTGCCTTACCCTCTGAACTTGTTCAACAGATGAAACTTTGAAATTTTAAACCACTGGAAAAAAATCTTGTTACTTATGTATTCTGCCTTTAGTTTGTGGCTAATAATTAAAATTTTTATTCTCAAGTATTGTTAAGTCAATTCATATTATGATATGTTCTGTATAATATATCTGTGTGCCATTCTCCACACAAAAATATTTGGAGCATATTGGTCCTTGAGATTATCTTAATGTAGGTCTTAATTATCTTCTGGTATATGATCTATGTATAAAGGTAGTACTGATTCCAACTTCAATTAACCAATTTAGCTCACAATGTGCTCTTCCTGCTGCTAGTATTAAGAATAAACCTAAATATATAATTCATTTCTTGGCACTTTATAAAAGGTCTTTTGATAACATTTTAGCAATATGTAGATTTCTGTACAAGTTCAGAGAATAAACTCATTTTAACAGAGTTGTGAAAACTTGCATGTTGAGAATAAACTAATTTGATTTCTGGAAAGAAATGTCAAGATCATTATGCCTCTCAAAATTAATTTGTCTTCAGAAATCCTTAATCCCAAGTAATATGATTCTTTCAGAGAATAATGGCAAATGGTTCTGTTCACATTCAAATTATATAAAATGTTAATAAAGGACGGCACCCACAATCAAGAATTTACATACAAAAAACTAATAATTAAAAGTATTATAAAAAATTCACTCATCCAAAAAAACAAAACCAAGCTTCCACCTTCAATAAATGGACCAATATATCAGTTATACACAATCATTACCATTATTTCCTTCTGTGATTTTGCTGCTCAAAATTCCTCTATATAAGCACAGAAGTATGGATAACAAGATCCTAAGAACTCATCAAATAAAAATATCTCACCCTAATCTGACCACCTAATACAGTATTTTAAATGGAGCTAATCATTATATATTCAATAACTGATGAATAATAACAGGTTAATACAGAATCATTCCAAAAACATTCTTTCTTAATCTATCTAAAATACAACAATGTGAAAAAAGACAGATTTTAAGACAACCAAGATAATCAAGCAATGTTTCATAGCTTCTTCTATATGTACATAAATAATTTTTAATATATTATCTTTTCTCATATTAAAGCCAGAGTCATTTTAAAGAAAGAGTTAAAAATCTATAGTAACATTAAGTGTAATTTCTTCAAAATAACCTTTACAAATGTTTGGTTGAATTCATCAGACACCACTGTAGGTCTAAAGTTCTATTTGAGAAAAGATTTTTAACTACTTGTATTTCTGTTAAAGAAATAGTCCCTTAACAGAAATTGTTAAATAAAGCCAGAGCAGTTTAATAAAAATTGTTAAAATAACCTGTTTGGGTTATCTATTTCTTCTTTAGTGAGATTTTATAGTTTGTTTTTCAAGGACTTTATGCATTTCATCTAAGCTGTTGAATTTATTGATATAAAGTTATTCATAATATTCCCTTACTATCTGTTAAATGCCTGTATGAGATGTAGTGATAACCTCTTTTACACATTAAATTATCAATTGGTATCTCTTGGCTAGGGGTTTATCAACTACTCTGATATCATCAAAGAGCCAGCTTTTGATTTTATTGATTTTTTTCTTAAGGCCTTTCTGTTTTATATTTAATTCATTTCTGCTCTTATCTTTATTATTTCTTCTTTAACTTACTTTGGATTTAATTTGCTCTTCTTTATGTAGCTTCTTAAAAGTTGAAGTTTAGCCCTGGCTAGTGGCACAGTGGATAAGGTGCCGGCCTACGAACTCAAAGGTCTCTGGTTTGATTCCCAGCCAGGGCCCATAACCAGGTTGCAAGCCAGGTCTCCAGCCAGGTATATAGCTGGAGGCAGGTGAAAGACAACCATACATTGATGCTTCTCTCCCTTTTTTCCTCCTTCCCTGCCCTTCTCTCTAAAAATAATAAAATAAAATCATTTAAAAATTAAATTTTTTAAAATATTGAAGTTTAGGTTATGAATCTTAAACCTTTGTACTTCTCTAATATAACCATTTAATGCTATGTGTTCCTGTAATCATTGCTTTAGCTGTGCCCCGCTAATATACTATATTTCCACTTTCAGTAAATTAAATATATTTTATAATTCACCTTGGAATATCTTTTTTCACTCATGGGTTATTCAAAATGTAATGTTTAGTTTTAAACAATACAATTGGGATATTTCAGAGAGCTCCCTATCAGCAACAACATAGTGTACATGCTCAGAGAATACACTTTATACAAACTTGAATCTTTTTTATTTTGTTGAGACTTTCATTATGGCCAAGAATATGGTTTTTTTTTAATGTTCTGAGTGCACTTGAAAATAAAGTGTATTCTTAAGTTTATGGATGCAGTGTTCTGAACATATTTATTCAAAAATGTTAGGTAATAGTGTTATTTAAAATTTCTATAGCCTTCCTGATTTTTAATCTATTTTATGAATTATTGAGAAGTTGCTATACTTTCCACCTACAACTGGATTTATCTATTTCCTTCAGTTCTATCACTATTTGCACTGTGTATTTTGAAGGTCTGTTAATAGGTACATAAACTTATAGGATTATTGTTCACTTGATGAATTAATCCATTTATCATGATTAAATGACCTCTTTAGCAATTGTAATATTTCTTGCTTTAGAATTTAATTTGTCTCTTATAAATATAGTTATTCCACCTTCCACTTGATTAATGCTACCATGATATATCATTTTTACATACTTTTATTTTTAGGCCCAGTGCCTCTATATTTAAAGTGGGTTCTTATAAATTATATAGTTAAGTTTTTTTTTTTTTAGCCAATACAATAATCTCCGCCAATTTCAACCATTTACATTTAAAATGATTGTTGATAGTTAAATTTAACTCTGACTACTTTTTTCATGCCTTCCTTGTTCCATTTTCATGTGTTTTCCAGGCTTCTTTTATACTGTTTTTAAAATTATTTATTTCATTAATTAAACCTGTTTTTTTTAAACAAGATTGGCCCAAAGATTACTTTAACTAATAAATCAGCTAAGTTTTCTTGGAGAAACCTTAAAAGGCATTACCTGAAATTGAATTGGAAGTAAACCTTAAATTATCCTTTAATAAACTATAGAACTAATCTACTAAAAATATTTTGAAGAAAAAAAAGTAATAGCCTTCAATGCTCACCTTAACTTCACAGAAAGAATTTACCATGTTCAAAATACTAATTTAGAGCATTACAAAGAATGGTCTAGCCTAAATACTTTTAAATTCATGATCTAACCATGTTAAAATAAGAATTTATGCATTACTTTACCATAATTCTAGGTCTAAGATACTAAAAACTTCTTCATAAATATACTGTTGAATCAAAGATCCCAATGTACAATATTGGAAGGCAATGTGAGTAGTATGAATATGGGCTCTAATAATAACATTAAATGTTCTTAAGAAGTCATTTATCTTTTTCTTTTCCTATTTAGTCATATCTAAAATCCGTACAGGAAACTTTAAAAGTCATGCAGTATAGGATAAGTTTTGAATGTGAAGTTAGTGAAGTATGATCAGTCCTTCAAAATGTCACAAGACAACACAGTACTTCCCTTAGGCTTCAGCTAATTATTTCTTGAATATGATACTTTCAAAATTCCCTGCTTTGAGTACTTCTAAGGCTATTCCACTGTCCATCGATTCTCTCAGTATATAAGCAGAGAACTCTCTTTTTTTTTTTGCATCTTCAGCTTAACCTTTTCTTTTCTTAGCTTCAGGCAACTGCTGCCTTCCCACAATCTTCAGAGAACAAAATAGTTCCCTTTATTTATAGTGCTACCTTGAAGGGATCTATAAACTGTGATCAAGTTTTCTGAAGTCTTCTCATCTCCAGTCTACATAAATGTAGGAATGCATTATACCTTACCTTTCAATCACAAGATTTTGTGGATATTTTTCCCTGTTAAATTTGTACATCCAATGCAGACTTTTAAAAAGTAGTTTATTGTCTTGGCCAGTGTGGCTCATCCCATAATGAAACAGAGCTCGTACATATATATACGGGACCCATCTGGAAAGCCAAGTTTATTTCTCCAGATCAAAAACTGCATTTTATTAGTGAAGACACAACACATCAACTGGACATATCACATTGCTTATCATTCTCGGAGCAGTTTACAAAAACTGGTACAGGCCATTGAACGTTTATTGCCAAAATGAATGGAAATAAAGTCAAGGAGGCATTCCCAAGTATATGCTCCCACTCAGCATGAAGAGGACCAAAGGCAGGCCTCCATAAGACAGCTTCCTTGGCTTCTGCAAGTGATCTGAGAAAGATGCGGTCGGGGAGGATGCTGGTGTGACTACACAATTCTTCCCCACATTATCTTAGTATGTATTCTCTACATATTAAGTAGTTCTAATACTATGGCTTGAACTGTGGGTGCTAGAATCAGACATAATCCCAAAGCAAGAAACTATAATTATAGCTTTTAAGCTTTTATTCCAGCATATGGAAAGGCCTAATGGGGTGGATTATGCCTTCAACCCATCCTGCAAAATTGAAGACGACAGTGACTGCACCTGTAGTGCCTAGTGGCCAAAATATCCCCCACTAGTTCTATATTTATATGACACTACCCGATATGAATGGGAATGTACTGAAGGGAAAGCACTTGCTAACCTCATATATCTTCCAGCAAGCTGGGCCACACTGTAGATAAACCTGACTTGTCTTCCAAAATTGGAATGGTTTGGTTTAAAACAAATAACAAGTAGAAAGAACAAAAAATCGTAGCTTAAGGTAGATGAAAGAATAAGTAAATATGCAATAAAAGAAATCTAATGTTTTATCGGTCCCTTTAGATAAAGTCCAAGCAAGAAAATAATACTGTCTTAGAAAACTTACACCAGGTGCCTAAATATGTGAAGCTGTCTCTTTGCCAAGACTGCCTCTGCTTTGGAACCTGACAAGGTCGAATCTGAGTAGCAACAAAATGTAGACATTTTGGTCATTCACTATGAGGACAAATAGGCCCAATGGATGAATGAATGAAACTCCAGCAATATATCAGTATCTTCTGATTCTTATTTTTCAGGTTACATCTACAACAAAGGATATCATCTGAGAAGGAATTTCCTAGAATTGCTCCGATCACTGTGTAACTATAAACCTCAGTAACTAAAAGCTTAGAAAGATCCCTGGCTGTAATGTACAAAACATAGCTGCTACATGCCTGTCATGCCATAGTGTGCTATGCACAAATACATATCACCCTTGTTTCTGCGAATGGAAAGCAAGTAAACAGGACAGAAAGAAACTGTGGGTTTCTGGTGGGATTAAAGCAGTAGGCATCACATGGTGGGCTTGAATCCAACAGGGATCGACTCCACCCCGAGCCTGAGAACAGCTACGTGAAGGCTTCTGACATATTCAAGCTAAATTATATGTAGGTATGAACTCCATCTGTGATTGTTAATTTTGTGTGTCTTCTTGGCTAGGCCATGATGCTCATCACATATATGGTCAAACATTATTCTGGTTGTTTCTGTAAGAGTGTTTCTGAATGTTACTTACATTTCAGTGGACTTTGAGTAAAACAGATTGCTCTCCATAAACTGGGTGGGCCTCATTCAGTCAGTTGAAGGGCTTAATAGAATAAAGGTTGACCTCTGCCAAGCAAGATGGAATTCTGCCTGCAGACCATTTTTGGATTCAAACAAACATCAACTCTTCAATGGTCTTCCAGCCTACCGGTTCCTCATTAGATTTTGGACTCACCCAGCCTCCATAATTACATGAGCTAATTGCCTATAATAAACATATTTCTCCCTATATACACAACCTATGAGCATATTACTTCTCATATACTATTCATGTAGCCTTAGGTTAGCCACCAACAGATCCAGTAAAAGGAGAGATATATTATAAACTAAACAAAATAACATGCATAACTGAATTATTTTAAAAACATGTATGAGACACAACAGAGAAAGAGAGGTCCATTTTATCCTATGTGGATCAGAGGAAGCTTTCTTAGAGGTTGATTTAAGCTTGAAAGATGAATAAACACTCTGCAAGCAGATATTGAAGTGGGGGTGTTGGGGGAAGCTGAAGCAGCATCCCCAACCCCGAATGCTCCCTGCATGAGGAGACCCAGAGATACACACAGCACGGCACATTCGACAGCCACAAGTAGATTTATCCAGCTCAGGCTCAGGGTGAGTGGGCTCTGACCAAGGGAGGAGCCAAACGATAAAGCCAGAAAAGTATAAAAGGGCCAACACAGGAAAGGTCTGGTCTGTCAAGGCACATAGCTTGAAAATCATTTTGTAGGGAAATACATAAAGGTCCCGAAAACAGGCAAAGTTTCAACTTTAGAAGATACCTCTCAAAGCACTCACTGTTCAACAGGTTCAAAGAGATGGAAATGGTGGGAGGGAGCAGGCACAGATGGACCACATCAGAAGGAGAGGGGAGTGGGGACACAGAGAGGCAGACCTCTTTCTTGTCTTATAAAGCCAGCAATCCTATCAGATGAGGACTCCAGTCTTATGGCCTCATTTAATTTTAATTACTTCCTAAAAACCTGTCTCCAAATACAACCTCATTGAGGGATAGGGCTTCAACACAGGAATTCCGACTGAGCAATTCAGTCCATAGGTAAGTGGTAGTAATCTAGTTAAGAGATGAGATAGACCTTTGCTAAACCAGTAACAGCAGAAATGAAGATGCGATGCTAAGAACATAAAATAACCAGACCTGATCACAAGTTAAAATCTGAAGAGTTTATGGAAGGACAACAAAGTTTCTCATTTACATAACTGGTATCCCCTGCTTGTTGAAAGTTTCAGCCATGCAAGCCTGCTTAAGGAAGGCCTACATTAGTTTTCACTAACTGCAAGAAATTCAAAGTCAATTTTCTTTTTTTATGTTTACTGTTCTCCATTTGAAACCATTTCCATTTATGAAAGGTTTCAGAGAGTGGGGGAATCCATTTAAACTTGGGTGGAAAACAAAGTTATCTGCCCATACGCAGGTCCAGTGGAGTGGAAGTGAGAAGTCAGAGTGAAAACAGGGATTACTGAAGATCTATTTACTGAAAACTCAATCATCACTGACAGGTCTGAGATTTGCTTTTGCCCTAGTTACAATTTAATCAATTAGCTTGTTACTATTTTGTTAAACACAAAACTTCTGGGTCAGAGGCAAAGAACTTTATTATAACCACAGCACAGCATCAGCATGTCTGCATTGGTTCCCTGGGTTTCAAGTCCCTGGGGATAATGTGATAGACCTGAGGAAAGATACAGACAGTGGTTTGGCCTAAAGCTGAGGAATACCAAGCTCAGAGGAGCCTGCCATTTTATAGAAAGCTATGGGCAAGCCTGTTCTTTGTCACAGATAGAGACATTACCTCATCCTTCAAGACTGCTTGCTACAAACACAACTCTAAGAAATGTGCAAGGTAAAATGTAGGAGGGCCTTGCATTCTTGGCATATCTGATAAGACATTAGGAGCCGACTTACAAAAGATGGTCACAACATTCATCCACCAGTTAATTTTCTCTGACTACAAACACATTTATGCCCCCAGGCAAAGTACTAAATAAGCTATCTCTAAAGAAACGGAACAAACTATCTGGAAGTAACCCAGGTCCTAGACTGTATGCTGTCATCCCAAAGAATAGTAGTGCAGATTCTAGTATTTAAGGGTCCCAAATAAAATGGTATTACCCTCAAACACTAAAGTGAAAAAGTGAGTAAGTGAAAAAGCCCCACTCACATTCAAGCAGCTTCATCAAGTTTTCTATCATCAGTTTCTTTTTTCCCTATATTTAATTGTGAAACTTTTCAAATATATAAAAAAGTTGAAAAATAGTACAATAAAACATACCACCTTGATTCAAAAACTGTTAACAATATTTTGTTATATATTTTTTTATGTCTATGAATTTCCCTCCCTTCTTTCTTAAGAAGCATTTAAAAATAACTTGCCAGTATCACAACTTTCTCCCTAAATATTTAACATGCATCACTTAGGAATAAGGACATTTTCCTACACAACCATAATACCATCATCACACCTAAAAAAAGTGAACAATTCTTCCTAAATGGTCCCTAGAAAGAGTAGTTTTGTGTAATATTCTTTTTTGAACCAAAATGCCATCAATGGTTATACTGAATTTGGTTGCTATGTCTCCTTGTCTGTTTTCATATATAGCAGTTCCCCCACCTCCAACACAGAGCTTTTTAACATTATTAATGGCATTCAGTTTTTTATGAGACCAGGCCAATTGTCTTTTACATGTCCCATATTCTGGGTTTCTCAGATGTGTCCTTGTGCCATCATCTACTTTTTCCTCTATTTCCTATATTTTGTGAAAATTAGAAGATACAGCTAAAAGTCTAAAAATAGTCGGATTCAGTGTATATAACAAGAATATTCATAGTCAATGTTGTTTTTCAAACTGCAGCACATAGGAAGTTTTACTAATGATACTAACTGTGTTTACTTAGATATAAGTGTTCACAGCTAGATCTCTTCTTTTGGGTATATAATTTTTCTAATACAAATTGCAAGAAATCTGTGAGTTGATACTTTGGTACTATGCAAACATCCTGTAAAAATATTCCCTCGTATCCTTTCACCTAATGAAATTTGCATCTACTGATGACCTTCACATAATTTAATGGCAGGGTTGTTAATTAGTTTTTTGCTAATAATATGACAAACCACCACGAACAGCCTTAAAATAACACAATCTAGTATCTCACAATTTCTGGATCACAAATCTGAGTTGGTCTGCTTTCTCTGCTCTAGGTTTTACAAGGCCAAAATCAAGATGTCAGCAGACTGGACTCTTACCAGAGGCTACTGATAAAGAGTCCACATCCAAGTACATTCAGGTATTGGAAAAAATCCAATTCATTGAGGTTGTAGGACTAAGATCCCCATTTCCTTGCTGGCTGTTAGTTGGAGGACACCCTTTGCTCCTATAGGTCTCTCTCTGGTTCCTACAAGTGGGTCCTGTATCTCAGAGGCAGTGATGGTGTGTTGAATTGTTGAATCCTTGTCATCCTTGGAATGTCTCTGGCTTCCCTTCTGCTGCATCTCTCTCTTCCCTCTTCCCTGGAAAATCACTGTGACTGACTTCAGCCTTTTTCTTTCAGCTCAAGTGACTGCACTGAATCTACCCAATATAATCCAGGATATCTTTAGGTCTGACTAAAGACCTTATTCACATCTGCAAAGTTCCCTCACTTAGGCTAGCATTTTGATGGAATAAGCAGGAAATGGTAATCTTTGGGAAAAATCTTTAGAATTATGCCTATCACAGGTGGCAAAATTGTAATTTTCTAATTCTATCGTATTTTTTGTTTTTATTAACTAGTATCCTTTATTAGAAGAGTATTCATTCTTCACCTATGAATGATAGTTTCTCATAAAAAAAACCTGTTACTTCTTTCCCTTTGATTACAAATATTCAGATAATTTTCATCTGATAACAAATATTTTAAAACATTATGGAATATCTTTTTTATTAAATGTCTTATAGTCACTGGAGCCCTTAATCTTTTTATCCTCAAATTGTTCCATTTTTGGAAGAACTTTCAGTTGGTTCTTCTGTCCTTATCATGTATTTCCATTAGACTATTTACTTTCCACCAAAATATACTAGTCTCATCTTATATGCTCCCAGTTTCAGATATGGAATCAGGTTTGCTCCAAGGAGCCCCTGCTCCTTTCACGAGGCAATGCATTTAGGAGCCAGGATCTTACTACTAGGTGTGCTCACTGCTATTAAGGAATCACTGCTTCCAGGCCTTTCTAGTGAGTAGTACAAGAAATATATTTTTAAAACATAATGAATTTGTAACGGTGTAATAGGGTACAGAGCATGGGGCCCCATAATAATAGAGGAACAGCTCCTGCTTTCAGGCAGGATGTGGGGCAGGCGGGAGCTCACAGAGCCATAAGTCCAGCATTCAAGGAGCAGTAAGTCCAGCATTCAAGGAGCAGTAAATAACAGACAAATCAACAGCCACGCCTTCCTGAAAGGAAGGAGCCCGCTGCCCCGCAAACTGTGCAGTGACTGTGCCAACGCGCAGTGACCCCTGCCATAGCTGGGGCAGATGCCCTCTCCAGTGTCCCGAGTGGCCCTAGGAATTCTTGTCCTGACTAAAGATGGCAGCTAAAAAAAGGATCAAAGACACTGAGAAGCTGACAACAGTGGCAGACACCAACACACCTTAGGAAGAGCTGGATATTAAATCACGTCGGAAGTTCCGAGCTGGGCATCTGAATTCAAGTGGGCTGCCACAAGGCCCGAGGAGGTCTGCCTGCAGGCCGCAGGAAGGCAGCCTGCAAGTCGGCCTGCAGCAGGTGTGGCAGAGCGGATGGTGCTTCAGGGCAGCCGAGACAGAGACCTGGGAGAGGTGCCTGAAGCCGAACTGTGCCCAAGCATGCTAAGCTGCATGCAGCCTTCTGCTTCTCTGAAAGGCATACAGAGAAGTCACTATCTTGGCGTAGGGACTTTGAAACTCAGTGTAAGCTCTCACCCTCTGGGTTTTTGGCGTTGGGAATGCTCTGGGCTTCTGGCCCTGCTCCCCACGGACAGGAGTGCTAGTGGGACCAGGAGATAAAGGGCCCCCCTGTGGCTTACACCCTGCAGAGCATGGGGCCCACTCTGGGAGGCAGGGTCCCATGCTGTGACAGCGCATCACGGCACATGGTTTCCTGAACTGCTACATGGAGGCTGAGAACAGCCAGCGCACCCTAGATCCCGAGAGAGCTGCTACAAAAGGATGGCAACTCTGAAACCCGCAAGTGCACATTCCAGAGAGGATGGGGCCTGTTAATGTGACCAGCTAATGGACAAATAAGGATATGGGGAACTTCTGGGCATGGTTTCAGCTGGTAGCCTTTGGGAAGCAAGGCAAGTTCTGGGTCTTGTAGGAAATGAGAGCTTTGAGCAGGAGTGACCTGAGCCCCTCCAAGGTTAGAACCCCGTTAATAAATACGTTTCCTTCAACACTAATTGTTGAGTCATATAGATTAAAGGTGCCAAGTAACTGAGCCCCAGTTTAAACCGTTACAGTGATATTTCAGAATTTATATTTGACCCTACAGGGGTTTTCCTAACTGCTTTGATATTTGTATCTCTTTTCTCTAATTCTAAAATCATAGTTCACAATCATATTTACTTATGTGTTTAAATATTTAACCATATTTCTAAAGTATTATAAAAATTTTATACCAATATCACGAATTACAGTAAAACTGCTGATTCAATTTTAATGTTGCATTGGCTATTCTTTTGCTTAAGACAAATCCAACAAAGGAAGTACAAAGTACTGCATCTAAAAAGACATCTGAAATCATTCTTTTTCTATTTAGTTATGTTACCAGGTAGATATACAACATATACTTAGGTTGATTAGCTTTGACTTCTTTTCAATTTATGTATTTTTTCCTAACATATTAAAATATGTGTGTGGTTCAAAAAGTCAAAATGATACAAAAAATTATTAGATATTTTTCAATGCCATTACTTCATCTCATTCCTCCACATTCCCAAAGATAAACAAACATTAATTTTTCTAGCTTTTCCATAAAAATAAACAACATACATTCCTTTCTCCTCCTTTCTCACACAAAATGGAAAATGCACCTGTAATTTTGTAAGAATTGGCAATTTTCCCTCTAAAGAGATTATACTCTTTTACATATTGGTAAGAGAGGTCCTTTCTCTCTGCTGCTTTAACTACCAAGTGTGCTATCAAGTTTATGCATTTCTGCCAATCTGACAGGTGAGATATGTTATTTCAGTATAGCCTTTTATTATGGATGAGGTTAAACATCTTTTCATGTTTAAAGACTATGTGCATTTCCCAACCCCAGAACTGCTTGCCTTTTGCCCATTGCAAAAGTGAAATGAAAAGTGAGGGGGTTTTTTGTTTTATTTTGCTTTTTAGAAGAGAGAGTAATCTTAGCTTCCTTGCTATCTAATTAATATGAAATATTATGTCTTGCCCCAGACTGGAATCCAATATTTCTCAAAAAAAATCATGTTGCTTCAATGGGAAGTACTATTTCAAAACCATAATCATTGATACTAGGTTGGTATTTCAAAATTATAATTACGATAGGGTTGATAGGTGCTATTTAATTTTCTGCATTTGAATCTCTGGTCCATTTGGCATTTATAATGATGTACACTGTGATGTATAATCAAATTTTATATTCTTATATGTAATTCTTACCTATCCATTACATAAAGTCCCCTTTAATGATTTGATTGCATCATAGCATAAACTACTTTTCCAGGTGTATTTGACCTTTCAATGTACTTCTGGATTTGTATTCTGTTCAACTGGTCTGTGTGTCTGTTTTTAAGAGGCTTACAATTTTTCTCAGTTGGGTTTTTTCATTATTTCAATGATTGCTCCTTCAATTCTAAAATGTCTAATTACTACTACCATCCTGGATATAGTACTCCACTTGTTGGAATGAATACTTGAGAGAAATGTAAGTCAATGAGATTGCTAGCCCACTCCAAACCAATAGTCATTTCTTTGTCTCTACCATAGAAATATAAATTTTATGCCAGTAATAATAAGTAGATGAAGAAAGAAATGGAAAGAAAAAAACAAGAAATTAAACCTTCATAATGTTACTAATAAAGGAAACTTAGACATCTTAATAGTATAGTTCTATTTCCATTACATGTTCTTAACATTTGCTGGGTACACTAAAGAATATAAAATATTATATACATGCATCTTATGTATTACAGAAATCTTCACCCACATTTTACAGTGAAGACTAATTTTAATTTCACTGTTTAGGCTTCTCTGATTTCAAATACCTGAATATGGCCATTGTAAAAACTTTTAAGATACCACTGGCCTACATTCTTTAATAAATTCCATTTTTTAAATGTAACACTTGTCAATAATTTTCCATTATTTTACAAGACACATTACTAATTCAGGTCCAGGAAAAAATATGCTCTTAGTTATTTTTGTAAGTGTGATCCTATCCATAAAGAGCTAGCCAAGCTTATAGGACTACCTAATCACTGCTATTCTCTGATTAAGCACATTGACAATTTATTACTTCTTGAAGAAGTAATCAAGACAAATATCAAAGGAAATACAAAGTTCCAAATTAGGCAAGAAAATCAAATCTTTCATTAGAATTTCTGCTGGATTATAAATTCTCCATTTAATAGTAATTCAGTAGTAACATGAAAGAGTTGAGAAAATGTTACAAGTTACATGCTGAGGTTTTACCATTCTATTTACTATTTATAGTCTTTCTGACTGAGTCTACCAGAAACATTCTCTGGTATTCAACCCCAATATATATACACTGAAGATTTCTATTTTCAAAAGTACACTTTCACACAACTCTCACACCTCACTCAACTGTGAGTTATTTTTCTAAATTTAGAGAAATTACACAAACTTTTTATCAAGCTATATGTAGACAGTAAAAGATATATACATATTAGCAAAAGCATATGTTTCACTCTAAAAATGTAACTATGGGAATGTAAAGAATATTCTTTTGGGTAGTTAGTGCATTGTATTCTAAAAAGAAACTGACATCTCAGTTTATTTTATTTACACAATAAGCTTAATTTACATAGAAATGATAGGAGTAAGTGTTTTTAGGAATAAGTCTTAAAAACCATCTCTGCTGAATGACTGCCATAATAATCTTAAGTGAGAAATAAACATAAACTAAAACAACAGTTGTGAAACATACATGGTGGGGCAAAAGTAGTTTTATAGTTGTGAGTATGCAAAACTGTTTATTTTTTATTAATTATGGTATTATTGTTCCTTACAAACAATCTTAAACCTACTTTTGCCCCACCATGTATAATAGCTCTCAGCTGAAGACAAAATTCAATATTTAGTAGAAAAACAGTATGTAATCAGGAGTTTTGGTTTAGATGATTGGCTGAAGTGAAAATCTATCTCCTTTAAACTTCAATCTCAAGCATATCAAAAATTGTTTCTTAAGACAGTCTTCCAGGGAATAAACTAAAATTCGCACTGTTTACTGAATTCTGCCCCACCCACCAAGGAAGAGAAGGTGGTTTTTTGTGCTTCTATGTCCAGGACATGGTGATGTACTTTCTATAGGTTCTTGCTGAATGGACCTAAGATCTGATTGGTAATAAAAGTACTAATTATTTGTAGAAGTTAAATACAAAGGCCTATTTGTTTTTGAGAACTGTGAGCAGTTATGTAAGAGCTTACCTATTCTTAATTATAGTAACATAAGTCTACATTTTGACTATAAAAGTTAAAAATTTTCCAATCAAATGTCACAAATAACAGTCTTATTTCTTTAGACTTTTTTTTACTCATTATTTTTAGAGAGAAGGGCAGAAAGGGAGAAAGAAACAGAAAGAAGCATCACTGTATGGTTGCCTTTCACCTGCCTCCAGCTGGGGACCTGGCTTGCAATCTGGTTATGTGCCCTGACTGGGAATCAACTTGTGACCCTTGGGTTTGCAGGCTGGCACCAATCCCTTGAGCCACAGCAGCCAGGGCTTATTTTTTTTATCAAGTAATTTTTAATCAGCAAAGTTTTAAGAGTCTAAAACTTTTTGAGCTTAAATTGGAAATTAAAATAAAACAATTTAAATTATTTAGATTTACAAATAGGAAAATTACCATTAGCAGGTCATTTTCCTTCCAATAAGAAAATATCTACCTTTTCGTTTAAATTCTTAACATTAAGAAGTCCTCTAAAAATGCATAGGTCCAGAATGTATACTAAACAGTTTATATGTCATTTATTTTCAAACAAATATCATGAAGACATAGAAAGTTTACCCCCAAATGCTTAAAGAAATGCATTAAAAAATGTAACACAGAGTGAAGTGCCTTAAGAAAAATAAAGCAAACTTGTGCCTTTAGTTTACTAACATTATTTTATTTTTTATTCTATTTTCTTATTTGTTTTTAATTGTATTTACATGGCATTCATCTTTATTTATTTTGGGGGGAAGAAAACGAATAGGAAGAAAAAGATCATGGGAAGAAATGAAACGGAGAAGAGAGAAAGAATCACCAGCAGAAAAGACAAGGGAAGGCTTTCTAAAGGAGACATCTGAGCCAAAACCTGAAGGCTTGTGGAGGTAGAAGGATCATGAACAAGGAAGGGTGTTTCAAAGAAAGAAAACACTGTAAGAAAATTATAAGGTATAAGTTGAACAACAGTAAGTTGATTAACTCTAACTTGGAACTTGAAGGCACAGCTCAGAAATAGAAATTAAGAATGTGGATGAAAAGAAAGGTCCACTTATGCCTTAAATCGCACTATAATAAACTCTAAATTCACGAGAGTGAAAATTGTGTCATTATTTGTATATAGCTAGAACTTGTACTAGTTACGTAAATGTAGGAAATAAAATTCAATTAATTAGCAACTTTCAACAATGAAATTGGCAATGAAATCAAGTATTTTCAAATAACATGTGAGGAGCAAGATGATGTTAACAAATGTTGTAACAACCAGGCTGTCTTCACCAACCCTTGGGTCTTTGATGTGCTCGCTTTTATAATGGAAAGTTACGTTTACTACTGACCAATATATTGGTGAATAAAAGGGATAGGTACATGAAGCTCAGAGGTCTAACTACCTAAATTTGAAAACTATTGCATTAAAACTTAAATCCTGTGATTTTGTTTGATCAGTTGAGGCCAGTATGATAATGAATATAAATGTGAATACAGGCAGAGAAGCTGGAAATCTAGATAATGCTTTTTTTTCTCTTACATACATAATCATTAAAGTGAAAGCTCAAAATAAATCTGTGACTCTCTATGTCCAAAATTAGGTAAGAAATCCTAAGAGAAAAGAATCACTTATACATGGTTACCTAAGATGATATTGGATATAGATTGAGAATGAAAAAGATGCAGATGCCAAGAAGGACAACGTAAATTTGGAGAATAGAACTTGTCCAAATGAGCAAGGGCACCTGGCCTATGCAAAAGAATAAAATGTTAGCCCATTAAAAAACAAATAAAAGAAACCTAGTTTTTCTTTAAGGTCATATAGCATAAATATTTTATGATGAAGATACTACAAGTTCACAGCATGTAATTATTGAATTTAAATGAAAGTGGACATTTTTTTGGTATGCAGAAGAAATTATTCAGGGCATTAAATATAATTAAGTTATAAATGCAGTACAGTATCAAAACTGTGAAGGTCTTCACTTGTTAGCTTTACAAGCTAACAAGTTAACCTTTTTGAAATACTTTTTGTAGGAGTGCATAAATTGCTTCAACTTTAAACCTTTTATTCAGACTATTTAAAATGGAAAGAAACAAGGTTAAAATTGTATACAGGATCATACCTCTCCTAGAGCTTCATATCTCTTCTGGTTCCATCTGTGCAAGTCTTCTCTGTAGTTAAAAACAAATGGTTCCCCAGTTTTTATGTGTCTTAACTGTCCCTCTAGAAGATAAACAAACAATATTGCTATGATTCAGAGCATATGTATAATAATATGGGAAGTAAATAATATCTAATAAAAAATTTATAAAGACCTTTCTCAGAACTGTTTCATTTTTTAAAATCTTTTTTCTTCAAATATCAGTATGATGAAAACATATAAATACCCTAAAAGAATGGTCCCAAGAACTCAAATGCTACGTTTTTTGATCTTCATTTTCTAATCTAAAGTAAGTCAACCACATTAGAGGGCCTATAATATATAAGGTCTCAGTTCTTAAGCTTTGAGGCTGTTAGAAGAATAAAAGCTTAAGTATTAAAAAGTTAAGCAACTTTTCAAGAAGTTAAACAAGAATGAAGTCAACAATCCATAAACTTCCATAAGCTATTCATGTAGACAATAAAGTCTAAAATGAGTCTGGATTCATCTGAAGGATCCCTACAGGCCAGAACAAGTTCAGACAGTTTTGGTGACACTTCTCAAGTAGGCTTTGAAATATGGGTAGAATTTAAAACAGAAACTGGAGATAAGAGTGAGCCAATACCGGTTTGGACTGTCAAGTCAGAATCACTCAGTCCAGGGCTTTTACCGACAATGAGTAATTTACTAATAGTTTCAAGGGTATAAGCAATCTAGAAGCACAGACTAAACAGGGAGAGTTCTGAAAGAGCCTGGGAATTTCTCTCTGGTCCACAGTAGGTGAGGTCTGTAACTGATTCACAGAGCCTACCTCACACATGGGAGAGCATTTTGTTACAAAATACTTCCATTTTATGTGCCAGTGCACTAGTGGTATGGCCTATGAAGTATTCTTCAGAGAAACATGCCTCAGATTATATAGGTTTGTTTATCATGAACAATGGCCAAACAAGTCATCCTGCTGAAAGTATTCCATGGACAAGGGCTCTCCACGTAGCAAACATTAGTCTATATTCACTAAAAGATTAAATTATCAGCATGCTGACAGGAGAAAAGGCCAGGCCAACTGCCTTTCTTCTTTCCCTAGGCGTACTCTCCTGGTAATCAGGAGAGAAGTAGACCACAGGTGAGTTGTTTTAACTCCCTCTGTTCCCCAGCAATATAACAAAATTATGAAAAATGGACAGCAAATTTAAATAACAGTGAACAACTCAGTTTAACAGAAACAAAAAGAGTATTGAGGCAAATAATATAATTTAACACCAGGGGACCTGCTGGGACCAACGAGTAGAACACACAAAATGACTGGGTTTGGGTTTGGTCCTAAGAGCAGCGAGGCAAAAGAAAGGGTTTAGAAGCAGAAGAGGAATATGATCAAGATGAATGGAATTAATATGTGATTTTTATCCAATGAGGAGATGCAGCAGTAGATAAAAGACCTGAAAGTTATGGCACTGAAACTGAACCCATGAAATATACTGCTCCAAGTAAAACAACTTCACTATTTTATGAATCAATTTGACCACATATAAAATATGCGTATTTTTAATATATACAATAGAGGCTAATCTTTTATCACAAAGATCTTTTTAGTACTTTCAACATGAGACATTATACTGGATCATTATCATACTCTTTTATGTCAGATGATATCATAAAAATTAAAAGATGTACCTATGTAATTCTTTCTAGAAAAGGGAAATTCACACATAAGATATCAATACAAGTAGATTGATAGCATCTGCAAATCTAACAATTATGATTTTGACTACAGCAACCTTAAAGGTACATGATTTATAGTAAGGTGTTATAGAAATGTGAAGTGTGTTTTCTGAGAAACTAATGTGTGAAAGAGAACTGACACATCACTTGAGTCTACATCTCAAAGAGAGGTTTCTTTTTTAAATTCTCTACGTATTTTGGATATAATAATTCTCGTAAAGTGATATTTTGAGTATTTAGGAAATACTAGCCAAACAGCCAACTATTAGCATTAGTGTGAAAAGAGGGTAAAAAAGACAAAGGAAGTGAGCGTTCTTACCCAGAAAAACTATCTGGATTACTTATGTGATAGTGGTATTTGAAAATTAGGCATTTCCCAAGGGTTTGAAAAATCTCTCCGGCAACTGTCAAAGGTCTAATTTGGAACACTGTAGCTTAGGGTTCCCTAAATCAGCTGTAAAGTTTTACATATTTACACAAATGAACATTATTCTGGGAAGTCTATATTAACATATATATTTTATCAGGTTCCTGGTGAAGTCTAAGAACTAAAATAGGCTATCACTGGTCTAAATGAATCAACCAATTGAAAGTATATAGGATAGTCCTGTAATAAGAATTTAATAAATATCAGGTATCATGAAAGACAAGATTCAAACTCAAAAGATCTATGAACAAGTCCAAAATTTTGTGTGTGTGTGTGTGTGTGTGTGTGTGTGATACAGAAGCGTGCTTCCTCATAATACTGCACTAGGGTGTAGGGAGTGTGGGTAAGGACAAAAGGGGGCAAACATTCCATTGCTTCATCTTCCAAAGCAAGGACATTTGAGCTGGGCCTTATACAATTACAACTAGAAGGTGGCTAAATAGACATTTTAAACCCAAGGAGTATTTAAAATAGGTACTGTGATTGGAAAGAACAAGTATCAGTCTGATTCAGGTAAAAAGAATCTTTCCTAGGGCCCTGGCTGATGGCACAATAGATAAGGCACCGGCCTGTGAAACCAATGGTCACTGGTTCAATTCCCAGCCAGGGCACATAACCAGGTTGCAAGCCAGGTCTCCAGCCAGGTCCTTAGCTGGAGGCAGGCGAAAGGCAACCATACATTGAAGTCTCTCTCCCACTCTGCCTCTTCTCCTTCCCCTCTCTCTAAAAAAATAATATGAAAAAAAAATTTTAATCTCTTTCCTTTTAATTTTGCATCCCAATTTTAGTTTTACCCAAGTAGGATCTTTAAAATGCTTTTAAAATATTTAGAAGCTTCTTCAATCAGGTAATTAAAGTTTCATTTTGAGGCTATCATAAGTTTTGTCCTTATAAACATGAAAAAAAAGCCCCCAGAGATACTAAGTTAGACTTCCTCTTTCAGGGATTTAATATAGGGATTTAATATTGAAACCCAGTTTATTGTTTTCGAATCTTCACCTCTTTGAAAAAATATTCCCTATCAACCTTGAATTCAAAGGTATACTCTTATCATGCCAAAAATAAGATCCTTAAAAATGACATTCTTTCCTTGGAATGCAAGCATTTTTGCCTCATTCTGTTACTCTATATTTATGCAACACAGTGTCTAGGATATTTTAAAAATAAATGGTAGGTGGGTGCATGTGCATTTGTGTGCCTGAAAGGGCATATGCATGTGCAAAGGTGTAGGTGTGTACAAGAGTGTGATTGCAGGGCATGTGTATACAAAAGTGCACAAGTGATGCCAAGATGCACAAGTGTGTGTGAATGTATCTGATAAGAAAGGGAGAAATAAAAGTGCATTGCTCCTTTGTTTTCTACTTACTTTAAGAAATGTTCAAAGATAGACTTCAATGAAAACTGATGTCCTAAATTCACAAAGTAAACATAGTTCTATGATTTACTCACACTACCAACACACTCCCCACTCCTCTTCTGGAAAAAAAAATCTATATAGTATCCATTTCAAAGGAGCAGAGACAACATTATTCTTAGTGCTCACTTGATTCTGTTAATTAAAATATAAAAAGAAATTTTAAAAATAAACTATTACAGCTCATACATATTTTGGCAAAAGGTAGCCTTTATTTAAAATGTATGAAAAGTAATACCATAAAAGAGACCCAAGTTTCAATTATCTTCCATTTAAACTCATTTAATATTCTATTATAACTGATATTGTAAAAGGATACTCACCAACACAGTAGAGACAGATAATCAACTTAGTTGATACAGAGCAACAACTAGAAAACTAAAACTCAAATGCTACCTAATGTGTAATAACATTTCCCTTAAAGTATAATGGCGTGTTATTATCCAATGAATAATAATTCTTTGTTGCAAAAACAACTTTGAAATATATGGTTTGCCCTTCTAAATCCCACGTGCAAAGTTTATTTTACACAGAACTTAATTAACATATTTTAAAATAAATATAACTGAAAAATATAGAAAGTTGAATATTATGCTTAAAATATCACAGATAATCATTGCCAGTCACTTCATTTGAAATAGTGAAACAGTAGCTATGTCTACAAAATATAATTGGGAACTCCAATTGGATAGGGAGTTGAACGATCAAGGCTGAAATACCTAAGTTGAATCTACTTCATATCTATTGGTTTAAGTGGCTTAACAATTTAAAGGAAATTTTAACTTGGTTCTTTTAATTAAGTGAAGAACTTCACCATGAAAGGATTAGATATTATTTCTCAAAGGAAATACATAAAACATTCTTGCTGGCACATAAAAGTAGCAAATAACATCTGTCCCATGATTTTATTAGTATTAATAAATATTTATTAGCATTAATAAATATTGTATTTAACATACACTACTTACTTTCATTAAAGGCATATTCAAATCCTTCCAAGGTATCAGGAAAATCAAGAGGTGGTTCATCTTTTTTCATTAGTTCATCCAAATCTATCCTAGATAATAAATCTGGAAAAAATAATTAGAAATTTACTTATATTCATTTTCATAGTTAATAAGGATATTTTAAATTAATTTTATGTATTCTTGTTTAATTACATTACTTTTATATATTGCCATATTGACAATGCTACTAAATACTTAAGTTCCCAGACTTCTATATTATAATGAAGTACAATATCAATATACCAAAAGCCTTTCAAAATTATGATTCTCAAAGTCACAAAATCAGATCCTATGTACCACTATAGTAAATTATTAATTTCTTCCCTTTAAAAATATGTATTAACTGTACTTTATTAACCTCCTTTTATTGTTTTACTAGTTTCAGTTATCAATATAACTTTTAAAGGTCACTATATTTTAAATATAAGTAAAACTACTATTTATAGATAAGGAAATTTATCAATCTAGTGCCAATACAGCTTATATTTCATTTTTGGGGAAAACTGCAATATTAAAAATGATAACAGAATAAATGGTTAACATAAAGCAGTTTTTATTCTTCACATCATTTGATTCTATGTGATCAAAAATTTTGTCAACAATTGTTTTTAGTAAACATTTTATTTTGGAATCATTTTAGATTTACAAGAAAGTTGAAAGATAGTAAAAATAGTTTATGTATATCCTTTACTTGGTTTCCTTTATCCTTAGCATCCTACATTACATTAGGTACATTTGTCCAGATAAAGAAACCAATGTTGGTACATTACTATTAACTAAGTCCAGATATTACTATTCATCAGTTTCTCCATGATGTCCATCTTCTGTTTCAGGATTCCATCTAGTATACTATGTTGCATCTAGTCATCATGCCTCCCCAATCTCCTCTGGTCTGTGGCAGTTTCTAGTCTTTGCTTCTTTTGCATGATCTTGACTGTTTTAGGGGCTACTAATCAGATAGTTAGTAGAATGACCCTCAATTTAAATGTCTGTGTGTGTGTGTGTGTGTTTTAGAGAAAGACAGACAGACAGACAGACAGAGAGCTTGATTAGACTATGATTTTAAGTTTTTAGGAAAACTATCTCAGAATGAACTGACCTTATAACATCATTGGGATATAAACCTTCATGAATTGGTTACAACAGTGTTTGCCAGACTTCTTCATGATCAATTTAGTTTTCTCCTTCCCACAATTTATTCTTGTAAGTGACTAAGTCTAGCCCACTCTCAAAAAAGGAGGGGAGAAATTATGTTCTACTTCCTAGAGTAGAGAACATCTACAAACATTACTTATAATCTTTTGTATGGAAGCTTTGTTGTCTCTCTTATTCCATTTACAGATTTATTTATTTGTATCAGTATGGACTCACAGATATTTATTGTAGACTTTGGTTTATAATTCAATACTACATCATTGATTTTGTTGCTCAACTTGTTACAGTGTTGGCCACTGTACACTCTAATTTTATCTCTGACATGCTTTCGGCTTTTTGTTTTTTGAGCATTTCCTTACTTTCTGCTACTACAGATGCTCCATGCTTATCATATCTTTTCCCTCC
This sequence comes from Noctilio leporinus, assembly GCA_004026585.1. Lineage (NCBI taxonomy): Eukaryota > Metazoa > Chordata > Mammalia > Chiroptera > Noctilionidae > Noctilio > Noctilio leporinus. The sequence goes on along the minus strand of PVIW01003627.1, from coordinate 23,421 downwards.
CCTACCCTACAATCAGTCTGTCAGCAAGCATTTAGTGATAAATTTTGGCTCATATTATTTATGAGGAAAATGCTCATTATAAGTCTCCAAAGAGTCATATAGGAACTCGGAAAATTTAAACTTCAAATGTATTCAGTTCCAAAAAATGTTTTAAAACAAATTTAAGTTTTGAGATTTTTCATTCTAAGTTCCTGATGAGAAAAAGCTCCGTGCAGTAAAACAAACCAGTCCCTTTTCCTACAAGAGAAGAGTATCAAAAGCAACACTTTATTTCTGTTTTTCATAGGGTTATAACAAATCCACCTGTGTGGCTCATCAACCTATCTAGGAAAAATTAGTCTACCTAACTCAATTCTCCAGTATCTCTCTGTAAGACACCAAGATAAGGCAACAAAAAACTTGTAAAAAAAACATTACTGGCAGGTAAAAGGAAACCATATATTGATGTTTCTCTCCCTCTCTGTCTCTCTCCCTGCCCTTCTCTCTGAAAATAATAAAATCTTGAAAAAAAATCATTGGTACTCTTCAAATTGCTAAATATCAATCAACCTCAATTTACACAAAAGATATACCATTTCCAAAATACAAACATAATATGCATAGTGGGCTACAAAGGGGATATATGCTGACAAATTTTTGATTCATTACTAAAGTTCTGAACACTATGTGAATCTTTACAAAGTAAAATTTTTTAAATTTATTATATAGATACAGAAGGATTTCATTAAACAGTATCAACAGCAATTAATGCTAACGAAAATCTAAGCTGTCCTCAGTAAATGACAGGCATACCTTATTCTGTGACATTTAACCTCCACTTTGAACTAAGCTGTGAAAATGGCACCATCCAGGGTTCCCACATGGAAACTGAGGCTCAAAAGGCTGCAGCAATGCCTCTAAAACCCCACAGCTCAGGAGCACCCAGTTATGGTGGCATCTCAGGCTTCTGACACAACAACCTTTTTTCACATTACAGGGGCTGCCCCACCAGCATGGCTTTTATAGTGGTTGTAAATACCTTGTTTCTAAAAGTATATTGGAGAGCGGCCGTATCTGATTAGAGATGATCAGCCAAGTCATCCAAAATTAGAATCCACCCCTTCTGGGAAAATCCAGTTTCCAAGTTCACACTTTGAAACCCAAAAGCTCCACTGTTGTCTTCCATCTTGTTCAAATAGAACACCAAAGGTCAATACTTTGATCACTGACTTCTTTATGCACAATCAGCTAAAACAATGGCAGGGCCTTGAAATTGCTCCGAAGTCATAAAGTGTTGGTGTGGGTGACTTTTCCATTTGGTGACGAAACCATATAACCTTCCATATAATTTTAGAAAAACCAAAGAATCAGCATCAAAGCTAACAAGCTGCAGTTGTTCCTGTGATCCACACCAAGCAGCAGGGTCCAGTCCTGAAGAGGCATTGGCTCACATCTGGTCATGGCCTGCCTGAGGACATGGCCAAAGAACACAGCCCAGGTCAAAAACTGGTTTGGACTAGCTGGAAGAGTCTCACTTCTCTCCTTCCGAAGAGTTGAGGTGTTTTGGCAAAATCAGATTATTTCACTTTACAGTCACCTTCTGCAGTTCAAAACGTAGAAGCTTTGTAATCAGATGCACAAAAACCAACCAATATATAAGCAGATGTATTATGTCTAATAGCCATATTCTCTATCAGGTTAGATCATAAAATGACACCTAACATCTATATGTATATCATTGTAAAGATTTCACATACTTTCCTTCATTTGATAATTTTGTTTACTCTGCCAATGTGTCCTAAAATATACTATCGCATGCACTTGCCATTTTATTTTCTATTTCTAATTTACCTTCTTTGTTAATTACAAGCTCACGTGTACTAAGTATTTTTATTCATATTGCAGCAATGAAGAAAAAGTTTCAGTTAATCAACTTGCAGAAAAACCTGAGTTTGCATCGAGAGAGTTCCATCTTTGGAATCCTATCCATACTCTTTTAATGTTACCATACTATCTCCAAAATCCAGGAAAGCAATCTGAATTCTGACATACTGCTTGTGGAAATATAAATTGAAACAAAATTTTCACATTATCACATAAGGCTGAAGATGTTCAAAAACTTATCTGGGTATAAACGCAACAGTAAGTCTACTTGGATTTTTTTTTTAAGTTAATCATTTTTCTTTTTTTTGAAAGATTTATTATTTTTCAGAGAGAGGGGAAGGGAGAGAGGCAGAGAGGGAGGGAGGTTGCCTTTCACCTGCCTCCAGCTACAGATCTGGCTGGAGACCTGGCTTGCAACCTGGTTATGTTGCCCTGGCTGGGAATTGAACCAGCGACCTTTGGGTTCACTGTGCCACCAGCCAGGGCGTTAATCATTTTTCCGAGTATACTGATCATTCAGAGCAGCATTAAAACCTTCTATAGTGTTGTCTACAGCTACTCCAATTTCTCTCTTCCTGGTCTCTTTTCAAGTTCTCCAATATGCTTTCATTTTTAACAATTCACTGCAATAGTTTTTGGTGAAGATCACCAATGACCTCCATATTGTCAAATCCAAAGGAAAATGCTCAGTCCTCATCTAATCTGACTCATCATCATGATTAAATTACTGCCTTTTTCTTCATCTGATATTTGGAATCTCTTTCTTGCTCCTGGTTTTAATCCTGTCTTACAGAAATTCATTTTCAGCTTCTTTAGCTGGTTCCTTCTTCTCTTCCTGACCCTAAGGCTGAGATGCCTCAAACTGAATCTCCAGGTATCTTCTCTTTCCTGGCTACATGGGCATTCTGGGCAGCCTCAAAGTCCACACGCCACTTCTCCACCTTCATGCATCTCAGTTTAATGCCAAGTACATCTGAAAGCTAACTCTTGTTTTCATTGCCACCACCACTGCAACCTGCTTTCCCTGTTTTTCTTAATGTAACTAACAACATCTACCTTAGAGCTATTTACGCCAACAACCTTCAAAGTTATCTTAGTTGCTTTTTAAAAAAACATATGCACTGTTGGTGGGAATGCAGATTGGTGCAGCCACTGTGGAAAGTAGTATGAAGTTGCCTCAGAAATTTCAAAATAGAACTGGTTTATGACCCAGTGATTCCATTTCTAGGAGGGAATTTATTCAAAAAAAACCCAAACACTAAGTCAAAAGAATATAAGCACCCCTATGTTCATTGCAGTGTCCTTTACAATCACCATGATTTGGAAACAGCCAAGTGCCCATCAGTAGATAAGTGGATAAAACAACTATAGTACATTTACACAATGGAATACTAATTGATCATAAAATTTTTTTTTTTACCTTTTGTAATAACATGAACAGACCTAGAGAACATTATGCTGAAAGTGAAACAAGCCAGTCAACCTTGGCTGGTGTGGCTCAGGATTGAGCACCAGCCTGCAAACCAAAAGATCACTGGTCTGATTCCCAGGTCACCAACTGGGGGCCAGGCCCACACATGCCTGGGTTGTGGGCCAAGTCCCCAGTCGGTGCAATGCGAGATGCAGCTGGTCAGTGTTTCTCTCGCACGTTGTTTTTTTCCCTCTCTTTCTCCCTCCTTTACCCTCTTTAAAAGTAAATAAAATCTGAAAGAAAGAAGCCAGTAATAAAAAGACAAATAATATGATATCACTCTTATGTGGAATCTAATGAACAAACTGAACTAACAAGCAAAATAGAGACATTCTCATAGATATATATCCAACTGTCAGCTTTGGTGCAGGGTGGGTGGTTAGGGGGTAGAGGGTTCCAGCAAAAAAAAAAAAAAAAAAAAGAGGTCCCATGGACATGGACAACAATGCATTGACTGCCAGAGTGGGTGGAGGTAAAAAAGAGTTAATAAGGGGGATAAATGATAATGGAAGAAAATGAAAAGAATAAATAAAAATCCAACAACAAATCGTGTTGTCTCTTCCCTCAAAAGATAACCAGAATCTGCCCATTCTTTATTGTCCCTCCTGCTACCACACTAACCCAAGACATCACATTTGTTAGTAGAAAGCAATGCTGTTTAGCCATTTTCCATTTCTGCAGGTAAGGGCTAGTTACACCATCCCTTTGATAGATCATTTGCTCTAAAAGTAGGGACATGATGAGGCAAATAGAGCTAAGAAACTGGTTGCTTTATCCATATATGCTTTAGGCTTTCATGAGAAAAGATAAAAGAAGGTAGTAAGAGAGATTCTTGAGATATCTTCATCAGCCAGTCCGGTACAGCAGGGTGGGACAGCAGCTATGGATTCAGAGAAATGGTCGTGGCTAAGACAGTCAGGTACATATTCAGCCAGGGCATGTCCTACAAAGCATGTAGAAGACCAGGTAGACCGCTAAATCAAGTCAAAAAGACTTTTATCATCTGGCATAACTGGCATCTCAACATTTAGAAAACCCATAAGACATTTTTTTCCACCACCAAAGAAAGTAACTGAAATCCGCACTAGTTACTTAGATAATCTGATTTTAGGCAAGTCCCTAGACAGTTAGACTGAAATATATGACAACGTTACGGCACAGGTCCATTATGAATACTTATTTTAGAAGTAAAGTTCTTTAGATGGCAGGTTTTTAAAAATCTGGAACTCAAAATTCTCAAAGAATGTCTAAGGCAGATTTTTCTGAGGTGTTAACATGAAGGGTCTCTCATAAACTATCTCTAGTGCCAATGTCACAAAGATAAAATGCAGGATTAGGCAGATCATGATCCTAAATTGTGACACTGCAATCAACAAAAATATGATAAGGGCATTATCTACAGTGTTTTATCATGCATTCATGTGCCCTTGAATAAAAAAGCATTAAGAATTCTTATGGCTGTAATTACATAATTATATGATTTATTTATTGAGTACAAACTATCTCTCAGACACTGAAATAGTTGCTGTGAGGGATACAAATAATTACAAATAGATTAAGTACTATTTTTATTTTAGAATTGAAATAAATGGCAGGCCACCTAAATATTTCTATACCTTCATCAGGTACAATGAAAATATCCTGAAAAAACAATTTAAGTATATACCTTTCAGTGCTGTGGTCTTTTCTTTTTCATCTGGACCTCCCTGCTGGATTTGTGCCATGCTTATCCAAATTGGGCACAAAATTAAAAAGCTCAAGGAAATAGACATCAATCTTCAGAAGACAGTCTAGAATGAATGAAAGCAATAAATTAAGCTCTACTCAATCCTACTTACTCCATGAGAGCTTTCTTGATCCTCCCATTTGGGATTAATCTCTCTATCCTGATTTCCCACTGTACTTTGTTGATGTCTATACTATATAATACTTAGCAAAGCCTACCTTGCATTGTAGTTATGTATATACTGTATTTGTCTGGGTCAGCTAACACATTACAAGCCCCAGTATAGAGGCATCAAGTTTTTTCTTCTTTATATCTTTCATGTCACCGAACACAGTACCTTATAGTACATACAGTTACATAATTTTGCTGAAGTAAAGTCATTTAAACTTACTATTTATGTTTAGTTCTTTATCATCTAACCTAAAAGAAGAATTTCCAAATAGCTTCAAAAACTTCAAATTTCTTTTAAAATAAATTATAAGCCTATGCCATTTATAAAGTCAGAATGTCTTATTGAACACAGAGACAGAAAAAGAAAAATACATAAATATAAAAAGTAGCTATAAATTACTTCTAAATGTAACTCAAAACACAACTTTAAAGAAAAAGCTCTTTTAAAAAATGAACCTATGGAAACAACCAGTGTCCTTTGATAGGTGGTTGAATAAAGAAGATGTGGTACATACATATAATGGAACACTACTCAGCCATAAAAGATGAAATACTGCTATTTGCAGCAACATGAGTGGACCTGGAAAATATTATCCTAAGCAAAATAAGCCAGTCAGAAACAAAGTAAGAGCTTTGACTAGTGTGGCTCACTGAGCTGAGGGTCACCTGTTCAATCCCCAATTAGGAACCAAAAGATCACCAGTTCAATTCGCAGTTAGAGCACATGCCTGGGGTGCAGGTCAGATCCCTGATTGAGGGCATGTGAGAGGCAACCGATTGATGTTTCTCCTTTACTTTCTCCCGCCCTTCCCCTCTCTCCAAAATAAATAAAGAAAAAAAGAAAAGAAAAAGAAAAAACTATATGACTTCACTCCTATGTAGGATATAAAACTGAAACTCATACCAAAGGGAAGGTGATGGAGAGGGTAACAAAGGGGGTAAAGGGGCAAAACATATGGTGACTGAAGATGATTTGATTTTGGGTGGTGGGTGCAGAATGCAATATACAGTTCAGGTATCATAGAAATGTCCACTTGAAACCTATATAATCTTATGAACCAATGTCACCACAATAAATTTAATTTAAAAATAAGACTGTTACATTCAATGTCTGGAAACTATGCTATATAAATGGCAGTCCAGTAATCAAAAATAATATAAAACTATGATTTATTGAAGTCTAATTCTGTACTTAAACTATAAATAGATGGCTCTCTCAGGGTTTCTATGAACAGTAAAGAAAAAAATCCCACTATTCCTAAATTAAAAGAAAAAATACAACATATACAATGAAAAATTAATTTAGTCAATATATAACTGTTAATAAAATTATATAAAAACTACATTCATGATAATAATACAATCAAATATTCCTCTGACTGAGGAACCCAACTGATTTACTACCCACTAAGAAAACCTGTTACCATTTGAAGGTACATTTTATAATTATCTTTAAAAACTGAGGCTGTTTCATTATCAGCAGAGTGTAGCAAAAAATATTGTACTTTTAAAAACAAATACTGAAAATGACACTTTTAAACTATGGAAGTCCCAACCAGTCATAAATCAATGCTGCCCTTATCTCAATGCTACATGTAGGCGAGTGGTGAAGGAGGAAGAGCACTCTGGCTCTACCACTAACTAGACACGTGCCCTTGACAAATTACTTAACTTCTCTGTGCCTCGTTTTCCACATTTATTAAATGGAACTGATACTCATACAGCCCTCATAGTGTCGTTGAGGTTAAATGTAAAACATGTAGTGCCTGATGCGTAATTATGATCTTAATATCTGTGCGCTTACATTTTTTAATTGTAAACATATCCCAGCCTCACCACTTAATAACTCTGGGTCACGTGCAAAGTAACTGAATATCTCAAATCTTCAGTTTCCTTGTTTATAAAATATTGCTCATATAATAATGGTTAAGAATCAACATTATAGAAGGTGTATATAGCTGATCATTGCTATTACTAGCAATATTACTGCTTGTCAATGGTATGAGGTTTCCTGCTAGCAATAACTAAAACATAAGACTATTTCTGATTGGGAAAGTATTTTTACTTAACATGGACATATTTTTCTTCTGTGACTAGTTGACTTAAAACTCCGTAAATGCTACATGAATAAAATGGTCTATATTTCTTTAAGGAACATATCCTAGCCTACAGGATGGGCAATGTGCAAGACACAAGGGTGAATGGTGAGTCCAACAGACATGGCCATGGCCCGAGTAGGGACTTACTCTCCAACTGCCAAGGCAAGTGGCCCAATAACGACAGATAAATCACATAAGACCTAGACTCATAGCTACAACATTATTATAAACAAGCAATATTTCTGAGGGCTATCTATTACAATATATCCAAGAATTAGTCTTATCAGTTAAATGTTCCATAAGCTTGTGCACGTCACCAGCAACTCTGTATTATACAAAATAAACTGAAATGTTCATAATAAGAGATTCCACATAGTGCTCCTTACTAGCAATTCGGTAGCTAATTTAACTATTCATAAGGGGCTTCTTGCATTTTTACTCTATCCCTTTGCCAATTTAGTATTTTCTTCTAAATATAAACTGTTCAGCTATTATTCATTAATTTCAACATGTCTGATTTCTAAACAGAATTTATACTACTATTTCATTGTATCTATTTAAATGAAAGTGAAATTATAAAATACTTTTGGTGCTTGAGTCATTTCCAAGATTCTTATTTTAAAGCTCTAGTGACCTAATGTTCAGCATGGTGACTATAGTTAACAATATTGCATTTTATATTTGAAAGTTGGTAAGAGAGTAGATCTTGGATGTTCTCATCATACATACACACACACAAAGGTAACTATGTAAGGTGAGGCTGTGCTAACTAACCTTATTGTGGTAATCATTTTGCACTATAGTATTATCAAATCAGCATAATGTATACCTCAACCTTACATAATGCTATATGTCAATTATATCTCAATAAGGCTTTTAAAAAGCACTACATACTCTGCAATGTTTAATAACACATTTCCCTTGCAGATTTTGATCTCCATGATGACAGGTGTCATGTGTGTCCCTAGAACAATGTCTGGCAAATTTGGAGTTCAACTTGTCAAATTTATAAAATTTATAAAAGCTAGAGAAGAAAACAAGATTCCATTTAAGAATGATTTTCAAGATTCCCAAGATTAAACACCAATTAACAATCACATTCTTATTTTAGAGGAGAAACCTAACAATACACTGTATATTCACTGAAGTGATGAAATATGTTAGACTACTAATTACTATCTGAAACCCTAAACCTTAAAGAAGCAGTGGCGAAGAAGGTAAGTATGAAGCAAAGCCATTTGTTTGTTGCTCTTATTTAGATAAGCTTTTACCCTCTCCAGTTACTTTCCATGGCTGTGGCACAGCTGGCGAACTAAATCAGGAACATTATAAATTCTCAATTTAGTTTTCCTAATAAAAATTCAGTGTTATAACCTGCATGACCACAGATAAACACTACTGAAAATGCAGCCAGCAAGCCGTTTGATACCTTTGATATATATTAATATGTGCACTCGACATAGTTTATTTAGTATTATCTGATGAAGGTTGGGTTATAGGGAATAAAGTGGTGGAAGGTTTTTACTGATACGAATTGGGACACAGTTGACATGTTGTATACTTCATGATAACCACTGCTGTTTAAATATGGTTTCCTAGAAATGGTTACAGTATGAACTAGATTCAAAACATCTCAGTTTGTGATTTCATTCTGTGAACTACACAAAGCAATTATCATATCTTCTTTTATTCTATGATTCCAGCAGAGAATCCAGCATGTATAAATAAAGCTGTAAATAACTTGTCATGTGTAATCTTTATCTAGTCAGCATTTCAAAACATGAAATAGAATATTTCTTATTGCCCTGTTTGCTCAAAATATGGCCTGAGCACTTATAAAATGTACAGAAAGATACACATAAGCCTACCTGTTTGTTTTTAGGCAAGTATAAATGGGAACTAGATATAGATAAATTTTTTGCAATGGAAGGCCATTCCACCTCACACTATAAATGCAATAATTAATGTACATGATTTATCACAAAACAAGTAAAATTGGGGGAACTTCTGGAGCTGGTGTGATCCCAAAGAATCAATGCTCACTAAGTCAAGCTCTAAGAAATCCAGCTGACAATAGCCTACTTGCAATTGAAAGTACAGTATGTGAGTCAATACCAGAGATTTGCAAGAAACCAAATGACCCACCCAAATAAGTTAAAATATCCATGTTACTCAGAAGCTGCTCATCAGCAAAGGTTGGTTCAGAATAATCCCTGGAGTATACATATATATATATATATACATATAATATGTATATATACATATAATATGTATATATATATATATTAAATCAACCAAAATTGTCTTAACTTATTTGGTTTGCTATTCAGAATTCAGAATGATAAAAATTCTACCCACCACTCTTCATAATACTTTGGTAAATGAAGCATCTAAAAGAATGAATTCCAAGTTAAGGAATATCAAATACAAGGATTTTAGAATATCTGCAAAATAATATTAAAAGTGATGATAAGAAACTGAACAAAGGCCCTGGCTGATGGCTCAGTGGATAGATGCCAGCCTGCAACCCAAAGGTCGCTGGACTGCATGCAGGGCTAACTGCTAAGGAAATTGAGGACTTCAATAGCACCCCTTGACCTACAGTTGACAATGTGAAGAAGGTATATGATGCTGATCCTGATGTTGCCACACCAACAAGGAAAATGCATAAGGTACACACAAGTCCAGATATTATACACAGAATCCAAGAGATCATCAATGAAGATCCAGGAAAGTCAATGTGTTCCATAGCAAGAGAACTGCAGATGTCGGATGCAATGGTTTGCAAGATTATTGCTGAAGGTATCAGGTACAGATTGTATGTTCTTAGAAGAGGCCAGTTATGACACAGCAGACAAAGGAAAGGTGCTTTGAAAAAGCAAGGAAACTGCTAACAAAATTGAAAAATACCAATGGAAAAAACCCTCTGATTTTCTTCTTCAATGCAAAGAATTTTCAGCAGAACCAAATAATCAACAAGAGAAACAACAGGTGGCTCCATGAGAATGTTCATGAAGTCCCAATTGTCATGAAAATGACATTTCCTGCTATAGTGATGGTGTTAGGTGTTGTCAGCAATGAAGGAGATATCACATTCCCATACTTTTTCCCACAAGGCTTGAAGGTGACTGCTGATGTTTCCCTTAACATTTTGACAGAAGTTGTACCATGGATGAAGCAAGTCACAGGCGGATGTCATTTTTTCTTCCAACAAGATGGTGCACCAGTACATAATGCCAAAAAGGTGCAAGAATTTCTCAGTGTCAATGTTCCTGAATTCTGATCAAAAGAAATCTGACCTTAGTTCACCAGATGCAAATCCTTTGGACTATTATGTATGTAGCATTTGTGAGAAAGAAGTTAATAAATGACCTCATTCCAATAAAGATGCTATTAAAGCTAAGAATGAAAACATTATGATGTCCATGGATAAAGAAAAGCTAATTAAAGTGTGCTCAAGATTCTGAAGTTGAATCGAGTCTATTATTGTATGAGGAGGTGAATAGTGTTTACCTGCACTTCTATCTTGGCTCAAAGTCAAGAAATACTGTTTTACATTTTGGGAAGCTAGAGGCGTGAAATCAATCCTACATCTCTTCCCCACATAATTTACAAGTATCTTTTCAAAGACATGTAGTAAAAGCAGCTCTGCCTAATACACAAAAACAAAAGGGAGGCTGCCAAATTGAGGAGACAAAGAAACATGGCCAAAATGAAAGAACAGAACAAATCCCCAGAAAAAGAACTAAACAAAATGAAGGTAAGTAATCTATCAGATGGAGAGTTCAAAACACTGGTGACCAGGAAGTACAGCAAAAGCACAGGGGAAGAAATAAAGCTTACACTAAGTAAAATAAAGAAAAGTCTACAGGGAACCAACAGTGGAGAGAATAAAGCCAAGAATCAACAATATGGAGCACAACAAAGGAAAAGGCATTCAATCAGATAGCAGGAAGAAAAAAGAATTTTTTTAAAATGAGGATAGTCTTAGGAACCTCTGGGACAATTTCAAATGTACCCACATTTGAATCATGTGCCAGAAAGAGAAGAGGAAGAGCAAGAAATTGAAAACTTACTTGAAATAATAATGAAAGAAAGTTTCCCTAATTTGATGGAGGAAATAAGACATACAAGTCCAGGAAGCACAGTCTCAAACTAGTTGGACCCAAAGAAGAACATACCAAGACACATCATAATGTAAATGCCAAAGGTTAAAGAGAAAGTCTTAAAAGCAGCAAGAAAAAAGAAGAGCATTACCTACAAAGAAGTTCCCATAACACTGTTAGCTGATTTCTCAAAAGAAACATTTGCAGGCAAGAAGTAATCAAAGTGATGAAAAGCAAGGACCTACAACCTAGATTACTCTATCCAGCAAAGCTATCAATCATTTAGAAAGGAAGGGCAGATAAAGCGCTTCCCAGACAAGGTAAAGCTAAAGGAGTTCATCATCACCAAGCCATTATTATATGAAATGTTAAAGGAAGTCATTTAAGAAAAAGATCAAAACTATGAACATTAAAAAGGCAATAGATTCACAACTATTGACAACTGAATCTAAAAAGACAAACTAATCAAACAACAGGAACAGACTCATAGATATGGAGATCATTTTCAGGGTTATCAGCTGGGAGAAGTAAGGGGGAGATTGGAAGAAAAGTTGCAGGGATTAAGAAGTAAAATTGGTAGGTACAAAATTGACAAGGGTATGCCAAGAATAGTATAAGAAATGGAGAAGTCAAAGAATTTATATTTCACAACCCACGGGCATGAACCAAAGGGGGTACTGCTGGAGGGAAGAGGGGCTATAGAGTGGAGGAGGACAAAGGGGGAAAAGTTGGGATAACTATCATTTAAAAATAGCAGTATAACATTCACAAAGGCTGCATCCAATTTTCTTATTCCATAAATATGCTTACTAGCAAACTGTTCTATGCTTTGAGGACACAAGGTGTAACCTAGATTTTAAAATATAATATGCACATGGTGGTGAACTCTCCAGATGCCCCATCAAGGGGAACTTGCTGCTCAGCTGCAGGAAGTACAGTTGGCAAACTGCCTCCAGCTGTTCAATGCATCAGAGTCACCTCAGATGCAGAGTTGCATCATTCAAGGCCTAACTTTTCCAGGTGACTCTCACTCACTGACCAAGCCAAGTGGGAATATGAAGGCCCTGCCATTTCAGCCTGATGTAGGACAGCTCTGTCGATATTTGCTCCAGAGCTTGCTGCCAGGATGGCTGAGGTTTTATCAGGCCTGCATTAAGTTCAACTTCTCCCTCTGGCCAGTCCTGTTGTCCTTTTCTTTCTAAGTGTCTACCTCTAATCTCTTATAAACATCATCTATTTCAAATTTTGTCTCAACAACTGCTTCTGAAAAATCCAAGCTATGACAGTGTGCTTCTCTAAATTTTTTTTTTAAAGTTAAAGAAACCTTCCGATGTTAGATGATGTACACAAAATATATAAAGAACTCTGACAACTCAACAATAAAAAGACAAATAACCTCATTTTTAAAATGGACAAAGGATACAGATTTCTCCAAAGAATATGTACAAAGTGCAAAGAGGTAAGTTCAATATCATTAGTCCCTAAGAAAATGCAAATCAAAGACAATAAAATACCAAACATTTCGTAACTCATAGTAATCAAGAAAGACAGTAACAAATGTTGGTGAGAATGGAATCCTCATACATTGGTAGTAGGAATGTCAACTGGCACAGCCAATTTAGAAAACAAGTTTGCATGTCCTCAAAATGTTAAACATAGATTTACCATATGACCCAGCAGTTCCACTGCTAGGTATGTACACCAGAAAAGTGAAAACACATGTCCCACACCAAAACTTATACACAAATGTTCATAATTGTCAGAAAGTAGAAACAGCTTAAATGTTTGTCAAGTGATGACATTTTTTAAAAAAGTAGTATATTCATATAACAGAATATTATTCCTTAAAAAAAAAAGTGATGAAGTACTGATACATGCTACAACATGAATGGCCTTGAAAACATTATGCTATGTGAAAGGAGCCAGTGACAAGACATCACACATTGTGCAATTCTATTTATATGAAATGTCCAGAATAGGCAACTTACAAAAAGAGAGAGTAGGTTAATGTTTTTGGAAGTAGCTGGGGGGCAGGGAATGAGAATTGACTGATAATGGGTGCACGGTTTCATTTGAAATGATTCCAGTAGTTCTAAAGAGGTAAGTGTGCATTGCAGTGGTTTTCTGTGTATTAATGGCTCTCTTTCCCCATCTCTTCTCTATAACTATATGCTAAATTAGGGCAAGGCCCATTCTCAAAAGGGCAAAGGACTGACCGTCTCCCTCACTTTTCTCTTCTCTTCTCTTCTCATTCCATGAAATAGGTGTGATAAGGGGATTTCAGGCTTACTCAAAGAACTTCTCTTTTCCAATGTCTCTACCATCCCTCTCACCAGAGCCAGGCTGGCAACCTTCATCTGTTCTATCCAGACACCTGGGACAAACACAGTATTTCCAAGGTATACAAGGCGAACATCAGCATCATGTACAAAGTTTTGTAAATCAAAGAGCTCACTTCTAACTTGTGCTAATTCTTTACATTGGAGGTTCTTTGTCAGTGGTAACTTCCCTTTTTGGCCTCTCGTTATCCTTTGCATACATCTTCCAATCTGGGCAGAAGTACTGATTCATTTTGGTCATGATTTAGTTAATTCCTTGACCACATACTACCTAACAGCACCCCACTTTTACCCAACTTCTAATAAGGAATGAAATTTGTAATAACTGCTTTATTATTTAATTAATTCAAATGATCCCATACATTGTACTAACTTACTTCAAATGGGAAATGTACCTTTTATTACAGAACAAAAATGAAGAAATACTTGAGCATATAATCAAGCAATTTACTCTTAAGCCCAGTAAACTATACTAATAACACCAGCAGTAAAGTTTAATGGGAAAGTTAAGCTTTGTGGAGACCACAGTTATATTGCAGATAAGATACTTAAGTTCCACTCTTATCTGATGCACGCCTTACTGTTTTTTAAGGGGAAAAATCTCTGTGAAACCTGACTTGACCTAAATATGTCAACAATCAAGAATGTTATTTAAGTGCCTTCAGAACAAATTTCTTTTTAGTCTAGAATTTCCCAGGTATTTATGAAGAGATAGTGCTTCCTAGAATTTCATGTTTGTACCATATTTAAACAATACCCACATCCTGGGACTAATAGGAGATGAACTCAGAAAGATTTGAAGAGGCTTTTTTATTGCTGTGATAGTACAAATCTGCGATATTTAAGAGAGAATTAGGAATTTGAAACTTCAAGTAACCTGGTTAAGCTACCATATTAGTTACATTGGTTATTTACTTTATTCAGAAAACAATACACACAATTCATACCTTGCCTAGATTAACAAAGGATTTGAGGCTGCAAAATTCTCTTATTTCAAAAACAATGAGCTTTGAACCCTCCTGGCTCCTACAAAATATTTTTCTCCCACAGAAGACAACTATCACTTAACCAACCTATTAATTACAGGAAATTAACCCTGTGGCACTGAAGTTGTCAGCACAAGGACACCTTGTGAAACATGAAGCCATTTATGTTGTTAGCTCTATGCTTAAAATGCACGATGCCAAATAGCTCTCATTAATTGACTCAAGAATTTTACAACTAGACTTCACTTCCAACATTACCCTGAGAGGTCCACCTGTTGAGAATAAACTGAACTTGGAAAGTACATGATAAAATATTAGAATTTCTATAACTAAATTTTTTTTTAAATTTTATTGTTGTTGTATTACATCCATCCCCTTTTTGGTCCCCTCTGTCCCCCTCCCCACTAAATTAACTATATTAACATAAAGGAAAAACACCATAATAGTTTCAATATCTGCACAAAAAAGTATTTGATAAAATCCAATATCCATTTCTGGAAGAGAAGTCATGGCAAACTATGAATAAAAAGGAAAATCTATAACATGATGCAGAGATGCAAAGCAAACAACAACAACAAATCCAGTAAAATTACACTTCCTGGTAATATATTTAAAAATATTCTCTATAAAATAAGGTTACAAAAAAGAATGCACATTGTTCATTAGTAAAGTTATCACTTTACTATCATCATTTCTAGTCAATTTTCTGGAGGTTATAGAGAGTCTAAGATATGGGAAAAAATAAAATTGTATAAAAACTGAAAATAGTGTAATAAAGTCATTATTTTCAGATGACATCACTAAATCAATATTAACAGCAAAAAAAGAAAACTGAAGCAACAAGATTTTCTAGAATCAAAAGGAAGAAGATACTCTGTCATTAGTATTGAAATAAGCAAACTGACCAAAAGAATAGAATGAAACTCTAAAACAGATTCATGTGACACAGAAGACAAGAGGGAAAAGATGGGCTTTTCAAAAATTAGGACAACAGCTTCACTGCATAGTAAAAAATTAAAGCTAATACCTATCTCACTCCACATATTGACATGACATGGTGGCAGTAGTAAAATGAATTAAAGGCATAAGTGCGGAAATGACAATCACACTTTTTAGGAGAAAATGTAGGTGACTGCTGCTTTGCTGTTGGGACAGGAAGTACTACTATAAAGAAACATTATTTTACACCCGCCAAACTAGAAAAAAATAAAGAATCTGACAATGCCAAAAGTTAAAAGGCTGGAGTACAGTGAAGATTCTGACTCACATTGATCATCAAAATATAAATTAGTACAATGACTAATTTGTAAAAATTGGTATGAGATCTCCAAATTAAACTTTTTCATAATCTTCAACCCAACCCACATCTTGGTCCACTATACCTGGTCTTGTACAGGTACATCTGGAGACAATATAAAAATATGTTCACAATATGCTCACATCATAAAAATAAAGCCAGTTAATAAACTAGCTGCATAACAAGTTACCTCAAAGTACAGTAGCCAAAAACAATAAGCATGTATAATGTCTCCATTTCTGTGAATTAGGGATTTGGGAACAGCTTCCTTGCAGAGAAGTGCTGGCTCAGGCTCATCCAGTTGTCATCAAGAGAAACTGGCCAGGTCTGCAGTCCTCTGAAGGCTGGACTGGGGCTACAGAGGGCTCACTCACACAGAAGAATGAGTGGTCGTGTTGTGGGTGGAAACTTAGTACTTCCCCATATGGGTTTCTTCACAGGTCTTCTTCAGTATCACCATGACATGGCTTCTGGCTTTACCCAGATAGATAGAGCCAGGAAAGCAATGGGAAAGCCACCAAACAATCACCATTACTTTCTAGATACTCTACTGGCACAGGGGGTAACCCTATTCATTGTAAGAGGGAGTCTACACAAAGGTATGATATTAAGAAACAAAGATCATTGGGAGTCATTTTCAAGTCTGACTGCCACACCTGGGAAAGGCTGGTCTCTGTAGGAGGGCAGATATACTGTTGTTAATAGAGAGGAATAGTAAAGTATAGCAGTAAAAATAAACAGAAATGCACTTAAAAACATGTCTATTGAATAGACAACTAAGTCTCAGAAGACTACATACAGTATAATACCATTTATACAGAGTTCAAAACTAAACTAAAACAATTTATTGGTATCACCATTAGGCAATGAAACTGTAAGAAATATCAAGAGAAAAATACAAAATTTAGATAGCGATTACCTCTGAGAAGGTGGGAGCGGCATGAGATAGAGAAAATACATAGGTCAATACAAGTTATTGATAGTGTTTTGATTCATGGAATGAGTGGTGAATGTATTTGTTCATTATATAATTATGGTTTAAAATTTGCATAGGATGGACACTTTTGAACTGGTATATAATATATATAATCACACACAGGACCTTTTGCATATAGTCCTTTTTTATCATCAATATAATCTTAAATAATAAAGAAAAACATTCAAAGAAAAAGAATATTATAACTTTTTCTTTTTTAAGATTTTATTTATTATTTTTAGAAAGAGGGGAAGGGAGAGAGGCTGAGAGGGAGAGAGACATCAATGTATGGTTGCCTTTCACCTGCCTCCGGCTATGGACCTGGCTTGTAACCTGGTTACGTGCCCTGGCTGGGGAATCAAACCAGTGACCTTTGGGTTTGCAGGCCAGCACCTTATCCACTGTGCCACCAGCCAGGGCTCATAACTAACATGAGTAGCATTGCCTTTTATAATTTGCTCTTTGGGGCATTTTTCTTTAAACATAAAGCTGAATGTCCAGTTCAATCTATTTATTTATTCAGAAGTCTTGGGTCCTGCTGAAGATAAGCCCTAGTGGGGGAAGAAGCTGGAAGTAAAAAAGGATGAAGCAGTAGTGGGTAAGCTTCAGAACAATTACATATTAGTAAAATACGGCATTATTAAAGCTCAACTGATTCCTTGACTGTTTTGAAATGAAACTATTATTTTGAATAAAATTTTATGTCCTCAAAAGCTTTTGCATCAGCTATTTAAAAAGATAAACTATAAATAAATGATTTTAAACCCGGAATGAAAAAAATCTCCCAAAACTTCACAATAAAACATTTTAAAATACAACTACATACTTGTGAAAATGTCAACCCTTTTATGTTTTTGGTTTTTGCTTTATCTACCACCATTAGTAAATACAACAAGTAAAACCTGACTTTGAAGATATTCAAATGATTAAAATTTTTAAATGCTAGCATACAGGTCAATTATAAACAACTTGAAAATGAAAGATGAGAACTTATAATTCTATTCAGAATAATCTACTGACTTAGCTACTAAAAGATGAGCTCATCTAATCACAAAAGCATATTTCCCCAGTAGGATCATTTGCCAGTCTTTCAATATGACACAAAAATGGTCTTTAACTCTGAGAGAAAAAAAAAACAAAACTTTCGTTGTTTTCCCAAAATAAGGTGAAAAAAAGAAAACACTGCAACAGCGACCACTGGAGAGAGGACTTAATGTTAGAATGAGGATAAAATAACCATAAAACATTTTATCTAGTGCTTTGTCTGAACATAACATTTTGTTAAACTCATTTCTATCTGTTTAAATGACAAATGCTGAAAATACTACTTTTTCTGCATGAGTGTTAAACTTCCTTTCACTGAAAAACAGATGTTGATTCAACCATCCTTTATTCGTATACAAATTAGCAGTAAGAAAATTATAAAGTTTCTAAAAGAGTTAGCCCAAATGCTTAGTCTAAGTGTATATTTAAAGGCCTATACCCTTTATTTTAAATAAGCCCATATTGTGTTCATGTGAAATATTATCCACACAATTTTTAAAAGATTTATGCCCTGGTTGGTGGCACAGTGGATAGGGTGCTGGCCTGCGAACCCAAAGGTCACTGGTTGGATTCCCAGCCAGGTTGCAAGCCACGTCTCCAGCCAGGTCTGTGGCTGGAGGCAGATGAAAAGCAACCATACATTGATGTCTTTCTCCCTCTCTGACTCTCTCCCTTCCTCTCTTTCTGGAAATAATGATAAATAAAACCTTTTTTTTAAAAAAAGATTTATTATTTATTTTTAGTTTTTAATTGATTTTAGAGAGAAGGGAAGGGAAGGAAGAAGAGGGTAGGAGGCCAGGGCCACAAAGTGTTTGCTATAAGATCTCAGGCACTATTTAGTCCCCAAGGTATTTATATACTTCAATATCTGTTGATATAAACCTGATTTTACACACACACACACACACACACACACTCACATGGATCCCAAAGGAAGATGCATGCTTCCAGTGCTGACCTTTTAAAGATCACCGAGTACAGGAATATCACTTAATGCAAGTTTAAAGATTCAGAACATAAAATTATACACTGAAAGGGCACAGAGGTGAACTCATAGAGGAGAGCTCTCACAAGTCCAGTTTCTAGTTTAATAGTGGTTATACACTGTACAATAGACATCAAGCTTGTGTGAAGTCCTGAAACAACAACACAAAAAGCAGAAACATCCTTTACATTTTAAAATAATTCTTTACATTATATTTTGGAGCTGACTTCTTAAACTCAAGGATCCTATTAGTCAGTGAGCCAACAAAACTGTCAGTTAGCTCTGAACAAGAACCATTCGGAAGAAAAGCAAGAAAGGAAGTGTAAACGCTGAAATAAATTCACTAGAGGAGCAAGAAAGTCATATGACAAAGTATTCAACAGAATAGGGCACTCCTAAATTAAGAAAACAAATTTAAAAAATAATCAGCAACAACAGATACGGAAAGAATATAATTCAGACATTTGTGCCAGAAGAAAAATTTAACAAAGCTAACAATTAAAATATATCAGAGATGTGTTTCTATAATACAGTAAGTTTTTACTTTAAATATAGAATTCCTGAGAAGAAAGGAGGAGGACTGCTCCTACTGGCAAAAGAGGTTCAACAGAACCGACAGATCCACGGTTCCCAGCTTCACCAGAATCCATCCATAGGTACCTATCCCAAATGTCCAAGTCCCACTCTTTTCTTCAAGGTTGCAAATTCAAACTTTGCTGTGCATCAATGACCCATATGATTTGCCTTACAAAAGCCTTAGTGCTGCAAATGTAGGACATAAAGGTTTCCTTGAGGGCTTCAACAGACACAATTTTGGTACCTGGAAGTGGAGTGCTGCTACAGCACAAAACTGAAATGTGAGAGTAACTTTGGAACCAGGCAGAAGGCTCTGAGAAGAGTGCTAGAGAAAGCCTAAAACACCTGGAACAACCTGTTCATTGAAGTTTCATGGCTTTTGATAAGGATGTGGGTGAGAACTTGCAAGAAAGTAAAGTAAACGACATTGGAAACATAACGGGGTGATGGTGGAGGATTGGCTGGGAGGGGTTCTTGTTACATAGTGGCAAACACATTACAAACACTGTTCCAAGGAGCAATAGGGGGAAAGTAGAAAATGTATCTAATAAAGTGGCTAATTTTGCTAAGAATATTTCCATCCAGGGTGTTGAATGTACCATCTGATTCTTATTGATGCTTATAATGAAATGTGAGAAGAGGGAAAACAGGGAAAGGACTCTTAAAAAAGGAAACAAGACTTGTTTTATGAAAGATAATGTCCTGAGAATGGAAATACAAGCCACAGGCTATTTGCAAAAGACATATCTGATAAAGATATCTTATTGAAAATATACAAAAAAAAAAAAAAATCTTAAAAACTCAACAGTAAGAAAATAACTCAATTTTTAAAATGGGCAAGAGACCTGAATAGACACTACACCAAAAAAAGATATACAAATGGCAAGTAAGGTTATGAAAAGAGGCTCAACATGTCATTAGAAAAGTATAAATTGAAACAATAAGATACCACTATACACCTCTTTAAATGGCCAAAATCCTAAACACTGACCACCAAATGCCACAAAATGGTACAGCCATGTTGAAGACAACTTGGCAGTTTCTTACAAAATTAAACACACTCTCACCATATAATCCAGCAATCACATTCCTCAGTATTTATCCCAATCAGTTGAAAACACAAAACCTGAACACAGATAGACATAGCAGCTTTATTCATTAATGCCAAGCTTAGAAGCAGCCAAGATGTCCTTTAGTAGGTGAATGAATAAATCAACAGTGATACATATATCCATACAAAGAAACAGTACTCAGCACTAAAAAAAAAAAAAAAAAGAGCTTTCAAGCCATGAAAAGACAGGAAGGAAACAAAAACAAATTACTAAGCAAAAGAAGCCAGTCTGAAAAGGCTACATACTATAGGATTCTAACTATATGATGTTCTGGAAAAAGCAGAACTACTGAGACAGTGAAAAGATCAGTGGTTGTGGAGTGGGTAGGGGAAAAGGAGGGGTGAACAAGCGGTGAAACTATTCTGGGGCAGTGCAACTATTCTGTAGGGTGCTACGATGATAGTTACATGTCACTATATAGTTTCTCAAAGCCATCGAATGTACAACAGTAAGACAAAGCCCTAAAGTAAACTATGGACTTTGGGTAATAATGATAAGTCATTGTAGGTTAATTAATGATAACAAATGTATCACCCTGATGTGGGAAGTTGACAGTTGAGGAACCTCTGTAGGTGTGGGGGCAGAATAGGTTTGAGAATCTCTGAACTTCCCATTCTATTTTGCTCTGAACCTAGAACTGATTGAAAAATAAAGTTTATTCCAATTTTTTCTCCAGAAGTCAAATGATGCCTCTGACAAAGATCAAACCCAGGACACTACCAGGAAAACATGTTTCAAAAATAAAGCTGAGGCTTTAACTGAAAAAAATCCTTTGCTAAAACCTCAAAAACACCCAAGGTGGTGCCTCAGAATACTAGTTAGTTGGACAAAAGGCCCTCTAAAGAGAGTAGAGTGTGTTTCATTGATCTTCTTAAATCATAAAAGTTCAAGGAAGTGTGAGGGCATTGTCCCTTAGCCTTCTTAGCAGGAGCCCAAAGTATACAAGGATTTTTCTCAAAGACAAATGTAGGTGTCTTTTGTCCAAAGAATGCATGTCGATAGAATTTGCAGAACCTCCACAAGACTGATAAAATACTAATATATCCTTTTGCTTAATATTTAAAATGTTCAATACGAGGTCTGTCCCGAAAGTATAGGCTGTGAAAACTGTTTTAATAACATAGACATTGGCTCAATACTTCCGGGACAACCCTCGTGTATTTTAAGTGAAGAAAAGCCATTGGACCCCAACATTCTACTGGCAGGAAGCAGACTGAGAAAAGCACTAACCTGCAAAAACCTGCTATCTTTCATGGAAAAAAGGAAAAGAAAAAGCACAACTGCAGAAGGCAAAGCTAAGAACCATGACTATCCCCAGGCTTCAGAACTAATCAAGGCACTTCCAATATTTGCCCAACTGGATCTCACAATTGCTACGAACCAGTGACACCTTTGTGGCTCCCATTTTTTCCTTTTCTGAACAAGAATATCTAAAGCAGTTATCCTATGTCTGTCCCACCGCAGTATGCTGAATGTCTGGATATTGGGGTGAAGGGGCAGGTGGCAGAAACTGTACTTAAGGAGTTGTGTTTAAGAGACTGACCCACAGAACCTCGTCTCCACCTGGACCTACTCAAGAGATGAGATTCCGAACTTTGAGATGATACAGTAACAGAATAAGATGTTTGAGGGCCTTGAGAAGCAGCTGTGTATTCTGCATGTGGGAAAGACAGAAATAATTCCGTGGCTGCGCAGGCTGTGGCTTTCCACCTCAGGTTACTCAGAGCTTCATGTAGTCCCTCCCCTGCTGTACCAAAGTTGATTTCTATGACCAATACCAAACAGAAGCGATAGTCTCACACCTCTGATACTACGTTATAAACCTTGGGTGCTGTCTTACTCAGATCTCTAGGGAAATCATGTTGTGAGCAAAGCTATGGAGAGGCCTATGTGGTGAGCAGGTGAAGCTTCCTGCCAACAACCTCAACTATAGATAACTACAGCCCTGGATGACGCTGTAGCTACAATCTCTTGAGAGAGCCTAAACCAGAACCACCAGCTAAGATGTCCCCAAATTTCTGAACCTAAGAGACTGTGTAAGACAATAAATGTCTTTCATTTCAAACAGCTAAATTTGGGATACTTTGTTACACAGCCTTAGACAATTATATTTAAATCTGCAGTGAATTAGGGGTCATCACTTAAACTCCCAGATTCATTCACTCTTATCATCACTGAACTGCTTACTGATTTTTCAATTCAGCAATAATTTACTTTTTATGTGAGGAAGGAGCTCCCTTTGGATTTACCACATCAGGAATGCTTTCTTTAACCGTCTTTGGATTTAAAAAATAGTGAAAAATTAGCTTAATAACTCAGTATTTTCAGTATAATAACTGCGCTCACCAAAGTCTTTATTCACTCAGAGAGAAAGAGCCAGAGAGAAAGAAAGAAAGAGGGCAGCAGACTCTACTTTTTAAGTTAAAACAGTTAAAAACACCACCACATTTGTTTGGATAAAAATAATTAAATATTTCTTTTTTTTTTTTTTAATTTTATTGTTGTTGTATTACATCCATCCCCTTTTTGCTCCCCTCTGTCCCCCCACCCACCCACCCATTCCCCCCAAAGTCAATCCCACCTGTTGTCCATGTCCATGGTTCCTTTATACTAGGTTCTTGTCTAAGCTGCTCCCCTTCTTTGCCTCTACCTCTCCCTCCCCCCTACCCC